>ANSM01007429.1:0-11290 GCA_000347735.1 Cercospora canescens BHU | reverse complement strand
GTACGCATAATAGCGAATTACCTAAATATATAGCGATTATCGTTAGTATCGTAGTTGTGGTTATAGTTGATTATAATTAATGCAACAATAGTAAGTAAACTAAGAATCAAGCGAGAGTGAGGTAGTAACAAGTTGGCCACTCTGGGCTTCTGTAATGAACCTTGATCCGGTTAAGTTTCCCAGGTGGGTCCCCACCGCACCTCTTCACTTCTTGCTCCCGCTTTCACGTTACTTGTACCACATCTCTCCGATCTTGCTGCTACAGTCTTTCAGGAATTGTCTCCAAACCTGACCCCGCTCAAACAAACGGGATGCACAGAGACTCTGTTGCAACGGGTCTATTGTACGCAACCCCATCTTCCGTCCTTCAGCTGTCCAGGAGCTTCCCAGCGATTCCCTTCCGCTACTGTATCCAGTCAACAGTCAAGGACGCATTTGTGAGAGCGCACGGAAGGAGAATCGTTGCGTACAATTCAAAGCTTCTGCATGTGAAGAGTCAACGATCTCTATGCATTGGCATCATAATCCTCTGCTTCACTCATCGCTGTGTAGGCTGAATGTTTGCTTTGATGCCGACAAGGAAATCACCCAAAGAATCAGCCAGCACTGCACAAGAACCTCGCAAATTAATCACTCTCCTGCTAAATTTTGATTTTCACCTCCTTGCCGGCCTGCAAGCTTCTCATTATCCTCTTTAAACTCGCTCGCAGCATTTTCTTCTCTTCAATCTGCACTATCGCCGCCGCGGTGCCCCACTATGTGCGAAAGTCCTCGACCGACAAGAGAAGGGCAACTCTCCGAAATGCTTGGCTTGGCCGTCGGCCCATAACATCAGGCCGTTATCTTCATGCATAAGTTCAGACCGGAGCATCAAACACCCTTGCTGTAATTGCAGTTCTGCCTCCCTCGGCGATACATTTCTCGCTTCAGAATACAGCTCTTCATCCAAGCTCCCAAGAAGATATTCCACGCCGCACAGCTTCGAGACCTGGAGTCTGGGACGATCGTATAAGGAGCTGTAAAGCATGGCATCCTCGACGCAATGGATTGGGTGCTCTGCCCGAGCCAATACGCAGAACGCGCTAGCCCTGACAATTTCGGGTATGTTCGCCGCCTGTCGCCAGAATAAATCGTGGCCGTTCTCTTCGTTCTGCACATCATCCGCTCCGGTCTCGGCACTTCCATCGTCGTTGATGTCGCAAATGTCGTCGAAGTCATCATGGTACGCCTCTACTGGGTAGCCGAGCGCCACAGCGGAACGGACCAAGCCTGCCGCCGATTTTGCTTCTGGCAGAGGGGCATTTTTGACATATGCTTCGCCGCTCTCAATCATGTCGAACATGGCTTTCACCTGATCCCAGCCCCTGCGCGCCGTGTGCGCTAGCGCCTATAAAAGACCGCCATCTTCTAGCTTGCTTTCTCTCCCGTCCTCAATTTTCGTCAACAGTCGGGTTTGCGCTGATCTTGTCCTCTGAGACGGCCGTCACAGGTTGACGTTACCTTTAGATCGTCGATGCGTATAAAACACGGCTTCAATCCAACCTGTGGAGCTTGCTCCAGAGAGGCCCGAACATGCGTTGGCCTGTCGCGTTGGGTCCGATCCCCAGCAACACGGGCCTGGACTCAGAGCAGGTCGCACTTCTGGAGCGGTGCAATTACCGGTTGTGAGTACGCTAAAGAGGAACTGGGTCCCCACAACGGTCGAAGAAAGGTATATAGCTGTAGGAGCGCTAACGACTCGGCAGGAACGAAACCGCAAAACGCCTTGTCTACGCCTGGTCTACGCCGGGTATACCAAACACTAACCCTGACCCTGACCCTGATCCAGTTGCCGCCCCCTCTTTCCTCGCGCACTCCTCTCGTATCTGCTGTCTTCTCTCCCTCGTGCGTGCGTGAGTGATAATTTGTGGGCTTGAACGGTAGGTCATCGAACCTTTAGCCAGTGGCTGGGGCTCGGAGACACCGCCAGTATTACTGATAACCTATCGTCTATTGAAAGGTCAAAGCAAGCGAAGTTCAGTAGCCCACAAAACTCGCGCTATTGCTTCAACTCGAGTCTACCAGAAGCTTCGAGTCACCACTACTCGAGTCTCTGAGGCACCCAGATTCAACTAGTGTCTTCAGTAATGCTCTTAGACCCGCCTCAAGGTCCAAAAGTCACATTAACTATGATCAGCATCGGCGATAATACTAATGCCTTTACCCTTAAAGCACCCATCCCGCGAAAAATAGCTCGAGTCTCTGCATCAACATGTCTGCTAAATCGCAAGGCCGCCCGCGTCAAGCTTCCGCCAAAATGCGCAAAATCCGAAAGATATACAGCCGCCGCCACGTTCTGGATAAGGGCTCTGGGTAAGGGCTCACATCCAAGAACTCTCTGCAATTATCTGAGTTAGGCACTAATGGCTCTCAGTTTCCTTAGGCGTCAAAGGCGCCATCCCACTACCAAGTCACGATCCCTTGATCAAAGCTGCAGACGAATCTAGGAAGGCGGTACCGATCAATAGAAGGAAGAAGTCTGTATTCTCTACTGATGCAGCCGCGCGGCTCACCACGATCATCGCGACTTTGACATTATCCAACTGACTGATTACGCAGATACAAACCTGTCGTGGTCGGGCTGACAGATCCGACAGCTGTTCCTGCTGTGGTAAGACTTTAAGAGGAAGAGATCCAGAATATGGAGTTCAAAGAGCAGCACTTTCAGCCGTATACGAACTACTTTCACAGGAAGTCGTGTATGCTTGAGGGAGCAGAGATGCAGTTGGAGGAATTGAGGAGAGTCTTGAATGGCAAGGAGAAAGGATGCATGCAGTGGGGTTGAAGCGCAAGAGGTATTGAATATGATCACCAAATTTTGCGGATGGAGTTCGAGGCTTGCAGCGTGGGCCGTACGCTCGAGCGATTGATGGCGCACAACTCGTTACACGACATGAAGACTCCCTGCCCACGAGCGAGTCAATAATAATGCGACATGATAGCATTGTCCAGCCCTGCAAAAATCGAACGTATCTCACGACTAATCAAAAAAAGAGGTACTGGCACATGCAAGGCATCAGCTCTATGCATCTCTGTCACAATGCCCTCTCTCTGTGCCCCGATCTTCCCTCGCAATCCCGATTGCCCTCTCATAACTTGCCTCCAACTGCAAATGCGTGCCAAGGAAGATCGATTGAAGTTCTGTCTCTGCTCGTGTTTCCATCAAATCTTAGAAAAATGTCGATGGTCGCGAAGAGTGGAGGAGGAAGTAGAGAGGACACTAGGTCCAAGGAACGCGGAGAGGCGAAAACGCTGTTGAAGCTCGCGACTTCTTCAGGGTCAAGCTGTATACATCTATCACTGCTGCAGCAGAGACGCCATGGAAACTCAGTGCCCGATAACCGCCTTGGGTCTGTATGGCTCTTCCAGATATCTCGCGTCCTCATCGCTCAGCTGAAACTCCGAGTTCTTCACGGCTTCTTCGATTCTTTCCTCGCTGTTGAGACCAATAATTGGACAGTGACCTTGCTTGATCGACCACGATGTAGCAATGCAAGTCATTGACACACCGTGTTTCTTTGCCACTTCTTCGACACGATCAACAATCGTCTTGTCCACCTCATCCTCGGTGCTTCGAACCAGTCTTTTCAATGCGTAGTCCGTCTTTTCTCGTACAGTCACACGTTCGCCCCATGGTCGACAAAGTGCTCCTCGAGCGACGGGCGACCACGGGATAGTGCCCACGCCAGTGGAACGACAGTACGGGATCATCTCTCGCTCTTCTTCGCGGTAGATTAGATTGTTGTAGTTTTGCATGGAGATGAACTCGTGCCACCCGTTCGTCTTTGCGATCCATTGGAGTTCCTGAAACTCCCAGCACCACATCGAGGAAGCACCAATGTACCTGACCCATCCTTTCTCGATGACGTCGTTGAGAGCTCTCATGATCTCCTTCTTCGGTGTCGCGCGGTCAAGACGATGGATCTGAAGCACATCGATGTACGTGCCTAGGCGCTTGACACTAGCCTCGACTGCATCGAAGATGTGTTTCCTGGAAAGGCCGACCTGGTTGACATTCTCGCCATCATTCGCTAGAGCGGAGGTGATGGGTGGTTGTGTTCCATCGCCGGTAGCGCGCATAAAGCACTTCGAAAGTATCACTACCTTTGATCGAGGTATGTTGTATGTTGTCAGTGCTTTCCCGACGATTTCTTCGGATACACCATTGCTGTAGACATCCGCGGTGTCCCAGGTATTGATCCCACAGTCGTAAGCGTGCTTGAGAAGTGGCAGAGACCTAACAGCAAATCAGTACTGTTGCGTATCTTCAGGGCGGCTGAGCTCACTTCTCTTCATCTAGAACCCATTCCTGCCACGCAGGACTGCCATAGCTCATACACCCGAGAATCACTTTGGAAACCTTCAGGCCGCTGCTTCCCAGGTTCTGATATTTGATTTTTGACAGTGTGGTTCCGTTGGTGCTTGACATGATTGTTGCTTGGCCTCGGCAGTTCAGCGATGTACTGGTTCTTTGCAGACGTGATAAAACCAACTGTGACCACAGAGAGTCTTTATATCCTTTTAGGCACGCTTCGATTGCTGGAGATAAGGTCAGAATTCCGTCTCTACGCCGAAGAATGTGGTATGTCCTGTGCGACAAAGGCTAGAGAGGCTTTTGAAATTCGCTGGCTCCAACTCTGCCTTGCAGTGTTGCATCCACGTCACTCGCAACGTAAAGTATTCGACGATGGGTCTGTCTGTCTGCTATCTCCGTTAAGTCCGCGTTTCCACTAGCGTCGTGCCGGCACTGTGATGGTCTCCACATACGGACGACATATGGTTGCGTTTCGCCAACCATCCTCGATGTTCTGAATCAACAGCTTTTCTTCACAATCTTGTGCGGCGATGACGACAATGTTTGTGATCTGGAGATCTTCGCCAGCAGAGTCTTAGGGTCATTCCATTACCCCGCGCGTCCGGAAGCCGCAGAGCCCCTCACGAGATGATGCTCCTGACTTGCGGAATGGAGCTTATGAGCTTCCTCTCCGGCCAAAGGTCGAACGGTAGGGCAATTGCTGTCCGGGCGCGGGACAGGGCTCCAAGTTAGGAATTGTTTGATTCTTATAGCTCTCCACTCCTATCATATTTCGCATTCAAACTGCTGCGGCACCTTGATAACTTGACGTTAGCCTTGACGAACAGATCCGAATATCGCCATCATGAGAGCAGCTAGATACTACGGAAAGGAAGACATTCAAATCAAGGACGACATAGCGGTGCCAGAATGTGGTGAAGGACAGGTCAAGGTCTCGCCCGCCTTTGTCGGCATCTGTGGCACTGATCTTCATGAATACTTGGGAGGGCCGAAGTGAGTGTATAGATGCGCGCTCCAAGCCAACTGCAGACTGACTCAATTCAAGCTTCTCGCCTACCTCACCTCATCCAGTGACAAAGGAGAGCATACCTATTACAATCGGTCACGAATTCTCAGGCGTGGTTTCCGAAGTGGGTAAGGGAGTCACTAAGGTCAAAGCTGGGGACAAAGTCGCCGTGCAGCCGACGATCTATTGCGGTCATTGCGGTGCATGCAAGGTCCAAGCCGAGAATGCCTGCCCCAACGGCGGTTTCATTGGGTTGTCTGGAGGCGGCGGTGGTATGAGCGAATTTGTGGTTGTGCCGCAGGAGGCGATCTTTCCACTTCCTTCCAACGTCGACCTCGATATTGGAGCATTGGTGGAGCCTCTAGCAGTCGCATGGCACGCTGTAGACGCTTCACCCATCGCAAACATACAAGGTCCGAAGTGTTTGGTCTTTGGAGGAGGCCCGATTGGACTGGCTGTTGTGCAAGTCCTGCTGGCAAGAGGCGCAAAGACGGTGATCTGTGCAGAGGTTGCAAAGAAACGGCAGGACTTTGCTAAAGAGTTTGGAGCACATCACGTCTTAGATCCGACAAAGGTCGATATTGAGAGCACGTGCTTGGAAATCTGTGGCGGCCTGAATGGTCCAGATCTCGTCTTCGACTGTGCCGGAGTACCGAAGTCCTTGGAGACTGCTTGCAAGGCTGTAAGGTCGCGAGGCACTGTCATCAATGTGGCCATTTGGGAGAAGGAAGTTCCATTCAACCCGAATTGGTTGGTCTTCCGAGAAGCCAACTACAAAGCGGTTCTGGGGTATCAAGCCAAAGATTTCCAGGGCGTGATCGACTCCCTTGGCGAGGGCAAGCTGAAGCCCAACAGCATGATCACCAGCAAGATCTTGATGGACAAGCTGGTGAAGGACGGATACCTTGCTCTCATCAATGAGAAAGACAAGCATGTGAAAATCCTGGTGGATGTTCAAGGCTCGTTGTAGCTGCAGGAAGAGAGCACCCAGAGCAATTCCGTGTTAGATGTGGAAGGACGCTGCTGTGCCACATTTCTCAGCAGTGGTCGGTGAGGAGAGCCTGCGGAGTGGCATCCTCATAGTCTGTATATAGGACTCGTTCCGTAACTTGTAGCCTGCAAAGCTCACTCTGCCGAGCCTTTCTCACTGCATATGAGATGTTGGTCTTGATGGAACAGTCACCACTCCTGCATGTGAGAGCCAGGCGGGCAGCTGCCAAGGCGCTCTTGGCCGTGATAGTTCCGAGCACCGGCTGCGTAAACCTTCCTAAGCGCCGACGTCTGATGTCCGCTGCCCATTGGTGCGCTTCCATGCAGCCGCACTCACGTTGGTACAGAACGATACCAATGAGACGACGAAGAGATGCCCCAAGCGTACAATTGTGTGCTATTCTTGCAACCCAGGCTGGGATGAGACGAGGCTTGTCCTCCTTGGCCAATGGCATCTATCATCGACCTCTGGCCGACTATGTTTCTCGACCTCAGATCAGCACTGAATGTGCAGCCACCCTCTTTGTCACGCAATCCTCATGCGCAAAAGGACATAGACAGATCCGTGCAGTTGTACTGCCTATGCCTACGCGCTCGCCTACTCGCTGAGGCCTCCCGGCGCTGCGCGTCTGGTCACCGACTACAGCTCGCTACTGCCGCTGATTTCAAGATCCACCTGGTATACGCTCGCTCGTGAGCTCGAGCGATGCAGTATGAGTACCCTCCTCCTCCAGCCCCGCCCGGCGGCACTCCAGGTAGCGCTGGATCTTTTCCCAGCCCGCCCGCGTCTTCTGGAGTCGCACCAGGTCGCACACACGGCCAGAGGAGTCCCTATGTGCCATCAATAACCACGCAGTTCTTGGGACACCAGGGTGGAACTGCGTCTCAGGCTTCGACGCCTGCTTCTGCGAACCATTTGTCGCCGCATTTCTCTTATAATACTCCGAGAACCCCCAGTGGACTCAATAATCAAATCCATGGTGGCCTGACTCCTTCAACACCAGGCGCCCAGCCTCGCAGTCCGAGCATGGAGCCTTACAATCCACAGCAATGGAGGAATCGAGGGCAGGTATCGGGGTCGCAGATGGTTTTTCAGCAGCGCCATGGCGCGATGCCCATGAGTACCACGAATGTTACTGGGATGGAAGGTAGGTCTGGACCGAATACTCTTGCGAAGTAGCCAATACTAAAAGCCGGGGCGATATTGTGGTATACTGGTTGTGCTAGGCGTGTACGAGCTAACACAATGAGTCTCAGCTGCTATGCCATCTCCGCCTCCACCGTACTCCCCGTCCCCTACAGCTACGCCGGACCATGGCACACGACCCATGATCACTTCGCAAATGGGAGAGTCCAGCTCGTTTACTGGCTCACTAATGACTGGTCGCGCTCTTTCTAATTCCCCGCAAATAGCTGCTCAGGCAAGCTTTCCCCCTCCACCATCGCAGCAATCATCAAGGCATCGCGAACGATCGGCCTCCGGCCTGGGTCAGCGGGCACTTATGAGTCTGCCTGGGTTTAGAGGAAAGCAACCGGCCGTAGATGTGCAACCAATACAGCAAAGCCCGCAGGCTCACGCACCGGCCATTGTCGATGCAAGGCCTCCAGCGGCAAGAAGAGCAGCAAGCACAGGTCATGTCTACATGGGTGGCTCAGCGATTGCGTCCTCGTCTACTGCCGTTGGTCGCGGTTCACCGGACAATCACTGGCAACCAGGAATGGCTTTGCCCGGACCTCCAGCTGGAGGTCCTCCCCCAGGCATGCGTTCTCAAAGCTTGAACCGTTCCATAGGAGGATCATCTGGAACTAGCAGTCCAGCACCAGAGCGAGCGGCTGAGGCACCTCGACAAAGACGTGCTATGGCTGCGCCCAGCCTTGGTCCTGTACCACCCACTCCCGCTGATTGGGTCGAGCGTGACGAGCGCAGTACCGATCCTGAGCAACCTGTGCCGCAGCAGCACATGTCAGTAGCAGCTGAATCTCAACCACTTCGCATAGATACCGGAACACAGCGGGAGAACTCTTTATCTCGCAGGCCTGCCCAGCGTGACACCAGTGCTCAGGGCATAAGGGAGCGCAGATCACAAAGTCGTGCAGCCCTCGGAGCTAGCGATGACAACTCCAGGCCCGCCAATCTCATCTTCGCAACGGAAGAAGGCTCCATCAGTAGACGTCGCGGACACATGCGAACAGCATCTGGTCAGGGCGATGCGCCCTCGGGCTCCATGCAATCCACGCGTACGCCGCACTCAGCCTCCAAGCTCAGCAGTACTGTCCTCACTCCTCCATACACCCCAGCCGTTGGCAAGCAGCCAGGGCCATCTTCAAAGCACGTGCGGCCATTGGGAAGTGCGGCGAGCGACCGGCCTATCTCTCACCTGCTGCACACACCAAACGAGGAAGGAATGCCTGCACCACTAAGCCCTGCAAGACCTCCTTCCGCAGGATCCGCGAAGGGGCCGATGAAGCTGGACGCATTTGGAATGCAGGCCATTGAGCGACATCGTGCGTTTGTGGAGAAGGAAGCGGCTGCGACCTGTGACGAAGAACGTCTCGAGCTTTTCGCTAGCTTTATCGTACATGAATCCCGGGTAAGACGGGATCGTTATAGCGCAGCATACAACGCGATGGCTGGCGATATCTTGGATCTGACGAGAGATATGTGGCGTTCTTTCAACTCTAAAGGCGGGCGCAGAGCCGTGACCCCAAGCACTTCCATGTCTTCGATTGACCCTAGCCTTCCTGCTTGGGCATCAGACAGCGTACCTAATTCGGCGCATGGCTTCCCCAGTTCGGCATCGTCAATGGGAGATTTCACTCCCGCGACTGATGTTGGCTCGGTAGGAGACTTTGGTGAAGGCTTTGAGCGTACCGAAGGACGACAGTGGGCAGACTCCTTCAAGCCATCTCTGTCACCTATTCCTAGCATGGCTGTCAGCACTGCGCCCGATGAGAACGATTCGCGAGGCCGCACTGCCAGCAGGTGGTGGGAAGGAACACAGTCCGGTGCAGGTTCGATAGGTCGACCAGATCGGATGGAAAAAACTCGTCGCGAGACAAAGTACATGGGAATAGACCCGGCGACTCTCCAAGCCAGCGGTGAAGCCACACCGGAAGCAACAGTTGCAGAGTCGAGTGTGGTGTCGTATGGATATGGTCCAAACGAATTTCCACCTGAGAAAGTGGGTTGGCACGAAGCAGAGCTCGAAACGCCGATTCAGACGCCCCACCGCGTACAAGAACGCAGAATTTCCACGCCTGGCATGCTCGTGCTGGATGTCTCTCGTCTTGTCACGCTCCCACCTCCATTTCCTCGGCATCACCCTGCCGTCAACAACAATCATCCGCTTCTCCAAGACCTGCGGACCGAGCACCGCCTTTTGTCGGATCACAGCGGGATACAAAAGATCAAGGATACCTACCTCGATCAAGACTTTGCTCTGACTCGTGAGCAGCAGGAATCTGCGAAGAAGCGACGTGGGAGCCTCCGAGCGGGTATACAGTCCAAGATCGCGGATGGAACCATGTCGTTCGCAGACGCAGCGAAACGGGAGGCTGATTTCGATGCGGAAGAAGCTGAGCGTGGGAAGGCTATAGCGCGGTCAAACTTCGAGGTTTTCGAGAACAGCGTGTCGCATCCGCTCAATACGTTGCTCACCGACCGGCTGCAAAGAGCCAATGACAGCATTCGCCAACTTCGTGCAGATCTCGAAAGTGGCCATCAGTCTGCGGATCCCAATCGTGCACTGGAAGAAGGCGATCAGCATCCCGAACGCCTGGAGAAGCTCACACTGCTGAAGTGGATGTTTGAGGCGAGAGAGCAGTTGCACAAGGAGATGTTCGATCTCCATGCCATGCGAAGCGACAAATACTCCGAAGTCATTTTGACGCCTTACCGCATCTCCAAAGCACAGTCAAAGATCGACGAAGCGACAGCATTCTTCAAGAAAGACAGTATTGAACGACAGACGGCGTTTGCCAAAGAATCGCTGAAACGATTCGAAGAACTGCAGGCCATCCTTGAAAGTAACGTCTCCAGAGGCGTTGAGGACCAGCTCTCGTCATTTTGGGACATTGCACCTGGCTTGCTGGAGGTTATACAGCACATTCCAATGGCTATGTCATCCTTTGAAGTACAGATTCCAGCCCAAGAGTACGAAGAGAACCCGTCATATCACCAGCATCCGCTACAGTACTTGCTGAGCCTGCTTTGCCACGCCGAGAAGAGCGCATACCAATTCATTGAGAGTCAAACGAATCTGCTGTGCCTCCTCCACGAAGTACGCACCGGCACGACCAAGTCGAGGCTCCGCCTGCTCGAGATCGAGCGCAGCGCAGAAGGATCGAGTGAGGGTGACGTGCGAGCAGAGTTGCTCCAAGCGAGGCGCGAAGCAGAAGACTACCTCACACGCGACTTGAAGGAGAAAGTCGGAGAGGTCGAAAGGCAGTGGCAAGAAGCGATCGGAGATGTGCTGAAGGAAGTGAAGGAGAGGGTGACCATTTATCTGGAGGACACCGGTGGATTGGACGATGAACTCCACGAGTGATGTCGACTATTTCTTGCAAGACGCGTTCAAGCGATTGTTTGTTACTGACCGCCATGTGCGAGAGCGATCCAAAGAGGGCTGTCCGAGCGCTTTGCGCAACGACAGTGTTCTCATACTGTAGTGTGCATATTGATACCGGAACATACTCATCTGCAGAGACATTGTTTTTCAATCGTGCCTTTCGCGATGTTTCACGCGTCGAGTTGACGCGAGCGCTCAGAAGACGTTCTTCCCCTTGCTGCCGTCTTCGACGCCCTTGGCAACCTTTGCCGCACTCTCTTCAACACCATTTGTGATGCCTTGCAAACCGTCGCCAACGGCTTTGGTGCCGGTGGTATTGTTGATTGTGTCACCGACGCCGCGTCCGAGAGCACCGACCACGCCGCCGACTGT
>ANSM01007413.1:0-11726 GCA_000347735.1 Cercospora canescens BHU | reverse complement strand
TGTGTGTGTGTGTGTGTGTGTGTGTGTGTGTGTGTGTGTGCGTGTGGTGTGCGTGTGTGCTTGTCTAGCGTGCGCTGGTGGTGCTTGGGAACGGCTCCTGAAGGCTTTTGGTCTGCAGAAGCTGTAAAGTAGGGGAGAGAGGAAACGGCAGGCAGAGAGCTGTAGATAAAGTGACTTAACCTGTGAAGAAAAATTCGCCCTACCACTGTTTCTACCACGATGTGCCAGTATGCGAGGAAATTGACACGGGGAACTACGAACACGACTACATTGTTTCTTACGCCAGCAGTGATTGGGGCACCGCTGTATTGATCGATTGGTAGCGCGGTAGCAAGGCTTGAGGGCATGAGGGCGTAAGGACGTGAGGACGTGAGGACCGAAGGCCGCAACGAAGTGGAGTGCGAGTGGAGTGCGAGGGACTGAACTTCTGACAGAGTGTCGAATCTGAGGACATAGCAATGAGCATCAGCTATAATGACGGGGAGTTACAATAGATCGAATTCCCAGCTGCAATTTCTTCTTCCAGAAATTTGTTGAAATGCTTGAGATCTAGTCGCAACAAGTTCAAACCTTGAGGTGCCGCACTTTCGTGTTTGGCCCGCTTACGGGTCAGACAAGGTACTAGACGTCTAGGAACGCTCGGTACAACAGATTTGTTCGACGCTGCAGGAAGGCAACGTATCACGTGATATCAGACAAGACGTGTAGAGGACACTCAAAGACGTACCGGGTATATCCACTAAACACCGACTCCATTCCCCCAAGTAAGTACATGAATCAAGCGACCAGCCATACCTCAACCCTGTCGCACGAGATGTCTCTCACTCCGACCAAGCACGCCGAGCCTGGTCGGCTTCACCCGAAAACCCCCGCCCTCCGCATGACGTTCTCAAACTCCTCTTTGCCGACCGCACCCAGCGGCCCACCCTTCGCCTCCCTCACCATGTCCCTCAGCACGCTCTCGGGGACATCCTCTCTCAATTCCTTCGCCACACGTCTCAAATCGGCCACGGTGATGTCCCTCTCTTCGCCTCGTGTGAAGAGCGCAAAAGCCTTCTCCACCTCCTCATTCTGCTCTTCTTCGTCCCGATCATTCTTCACACGATTCATCTGCAGCGCCGCGACGGGTAAGAAATGCTCGTAATCGATTGCGCCCTCGCCATCTGCGTCGGCGATGTCGATGAGCTCTTGCAGGTCTTCGTTGGACGCGGGAGGGGCGTTGAGCGCGATGAGGCAGCGGCGGATGTCGATGGTGCGAATGGTCGGAGTTTCAGAGTCGGAGGTACTACAGAAAAGCGCGAAAGCTTCTTGGATCTCGGCTTCTTCTTCTGCGGTGATGTCGTTCTCTTTGGCGAGTTTGGAGCGCCTTTTAACGGGAGGTTTGGCGCTTGATGAGGAGGCTGCGGGTGCTTTGCGCTTGGGTGGCTATGCGTCTGTCAACTTTGGCATTTACTTGTGCGAATTTCGGGGCTACTGCTTACCATGGTGAACAAATGTTTCTACAGCTTGTGTCGTAAGTAGACGTGAAGTCGGACATCGGCGGCTGCAGTGAACAGCCAAGACTGAGTCCCGGCGGCCAGAGAATTTCTTTGTCCTCAAGCTCAGTTCCCTTCCTATTCTTTCCTGCCAACACTTCACGCTATGCGACGACGACGCGACATGTCGCGGCCGGAATAGCCATCCATTACAGCAATTTATCGCTCAAGGCATCATGGACGCAGTACCTACTCACCTAGCGATGCACATTCACGGTACAGTGCACAAATTCTCATCACATTCCCATTCACCACGACACGCCATGATTTAGCTAGAGCCTCCCGCCACTATAGGCCGTGAGGTCGACCCCAAGGCGCAGGAGGTGTGGACAGCATTGGCAAAATTAAGAACGGTCTCGTTTTACGAGACGGGGACAGCTCCATCGCTTGTCTGTTTCGGCTGCTTACCCTGCGGAGACAAGACTTGATGTGGAGCGGACACATTTCCTATTTTGTGGAAAAGAGAGGAGCCAGCAAATTGGAAGTAATGTTGTGAATTACAGCCGCTCAATCCATCGTGCGATCGCATCATTCTCACAGTACACGAATCCAAATGGTGCCACAGAATGCAAGTTGCGATATTCTCTCTCGCAGGGTATCATGTCCAAAATTCAGATTTCCACAAAACGCATGCGCTTTCGTCGTCTGTCGCATTGTCCTACAATCCATGCTGCTTTCTAAATCTGTTCATTGGGCCCGGATCCATTTTTGCAATGTACCAATTCCCATGCGCTGCACCCCAGCTGACACTATCGGAAAAGTATTCGAATTTCTGTTGAACGAAAAGATTGACAGGGTCGTAAATGTTGCGCGCTGACATCTTGTGCCCGTCCGGAACAAATGGCTTCAGACTGACCACTTGACACCCCTCCTTCAGGTCCAGAAACTTCATGAGCAGCTTACTATTCAAGTCTGATGAGAAAGCCTGATTGTTGACCAGTACCACATCAGCTTCCTTGAGGATGTTGGGCACTTCCGGATGCTCGAGAAAATCGCCTTTCAGTAACCGAATCTTGCCCGCTGCGAGACCCCAAAGTTTGGTCCTGCCTGGGAATTCCTTCTCTTGTAGCTCGGCAGCTTCGCAAGGATTAGCCATCATCTCAATTCCCGTACTACCACAGCCAATCTCGAGTGCAGCCTGCAAGACAACGTTGCCCACGCCGGACCCGAGGTCCACGAATTTCATCTCGTGTGTGAGCTTGGTCTTCTTGAATATGTCGCTACAAAAGCGCGGCAGCAGCTCCCCGTAGACGTTTTCGCTGAAGGCTTCGTACTTGACAAGCTTCTCGACCATCGGCGACACTGTCCGCGAGTAGGTCTGGTCCAATATTCTCTGCACCCAGTCCAAAGGCAAATGGCTCCTACTTCGAAGCACGGTCTCGATAGTGCCGTTGTCTACCAGTGTTTTCAGCATCTTGTTGTACTCGCTGACAATGTCGACGAACTCCGCAACGTCTTCTTTTTGCCACGCTAGATTAAAGCGTCGCCGGTATCCCGTCTCTGGATTTGTGTACTTGGCTGACAAGTCATGGGGCAGGTAGTGCTGACAAACCGTGTCGATAGACTCAATAATGTCCTCCATCGGCTTGTAGTCTTCCTTCTTGTCCGTCCTGGGCCATTTGAGCTGGAACTTTTCACGCTGACCTCGACTCGGGTACTGCAGTTTGCATGTTGCAAACTCGTCCTCCCCCCACGGATTTTTGAAATTGCCCGCGTACTTGCCGGAAGTCGCATCGGCGCCATGTACAATAGCCAGTGTCGCCCCTTCCCTGAACGATTGTTCCGAAAGCAGTGGTCTTCTAGGTCCGTGGCTGTCTATTGAGCTGACACTGCTCTTGATCCTCTTCCTCGAGACATCGGAGCCGCTACCGTCGCTGCTATCGTCGTCGTCGTCGCTCCAGACCACACGATCGGGGGTGGCGCTCTTCCTCTTGACGCCTTGGGAGTGCGCGACAGCTCGTTTCGCGGGGTTTGCGGGCTTTGTTCTGACGGCGGGTGTATTCGTTGGTTTGAATCGGTTAGGATCGTGTACTCGGACTGGTGCGGGATGCGCGCTGTTGCTGCTCGTCTGAACAGGTCTGACAGTCTGTGTGATAGGTTTGCGAACGATGGTCTTCCGGACGATGGGTGCGCTGCCTGTCTTGGGCCGGTTGAAGTTCATCGTCGGTCGAGGGGATATTTATGCAAGGCTAGCGTGGGTCGTGCATGAAGGCAAGCTCCGCTGTAACAATGTATGTGTCTTCGGAGGGAAAAGAGGGTACATGTAGGCAATTCGACAATGTCGCGTGATTGAGAGCGAGGGAAGACGACTGTTATGCAAGCCAGGGAGAGCGGACCCTTGCGCGTTTTCCTGCCGAAGAAGGAACAAGACTTGCCATCGGCCGCGTCCGTGTTGAGAAGTCGCTGCCCGATAAAACGTGTTTCGTGCCACGCTCGTGACTTCTGTCGACTTTCTCCATCGCGAACACCGTCCGGCGAGGCTGCAAAGTAGCGAAGATCATCTGTGGACAATTTCTCGATGACTTGGGGAGAAAGTCGAAGAGTTGTGCGCGGTCCTGGGCAATCGCCCGGGTTTTGCCTGGCCGCAGAGCCGCTGGGAACAACGTCTCCGCGTGGACCGCGCCATAACCTTCGTTCTCCCTCTATGCCCCAACGGTCTTCGATGATTTCCTTCTGCGATCCATTGCGTACAAATACTTTGCGAGGCCACCCACACTGCTCCTGCCCATCGATGAGCATCTCCGCGTCAGCACTGCGACTTGACATGTGCTGCTGCGTGATGAATTGTGACATCATGCGTGTCATCTACATGTAGTACATGTATTGAGGTTTGCACATGGTCTCATTACCTCATATTCGTGCTGATCCTGCGAGTTCCAGCCGCTTAAGGTGCCTCTCGATACAGGATCAATTGGACGTGATGGCTTCTGACCAAAAATTCGATGACATGGACAGCTTGCCCGTCACGAACAACGCCGCCGGGGAGCCTGAGTCGAAGAAAGAGAAAGTCCTCGAGACGGGAGCGTCAATGGTTCAGAACTTCGAGCCCACGAACCGTCTATGTGCTCACCTGTTAGTCGCCTCGTGCGCTTTCCCTGAACCACTCTGACCCATCCAGGAACGCCTTCCACGTCTACGTGAACGAGCCGACTCGAACCTCAGAAGCCAATCACTACTGTGCTCACGTGAACGAAGACGTTCGACAATGCATCCTATACGACTCACCGGGTCCGAATGCCCGCCTCATTGGTGTTGAGTACATGGTCTCGCCACGCATCTACGAGACACTTGACCCAGAAGAGAGAAAGCTGTGGCATTCTCACGTTTTCGAAGTCAAGTCCGGCATGCTCATCATGCCAGCCCCCTCAGGCATGCCTCTCGTTGCCTGGGAGAAAGCCGAAAATGCCGAGATGGAGGAGGTCGTGCACCTCTATGGCAAAGTCTTCCAACTCTGGCAAGTGGATAGAGGCGACAAGGTGCCGCTGGGGATGCCGCAGCTGATGACCAGTTTCACGAGCCATGATCAGACGGATGTCGCTAAACTAGTGGAAGATCGAGACAGGCGGTTTGGTGTGGACTTCAAGAAGAAAGCGGAAGGGAGAGCATACATTGAAGAGCCAAAGGTACATCCGGACGCAGACGACTTGTGGAAGAAGCAGCAGAAGGCCAAATAACGGACGAGGGATACACTGAGCCTGGAACCTGCTAGTGTCGAATTTGAACGTGAATTCCATCACCTGAGTGAAGTTGTCCGGATGGACATAAGGCATTCGCGTTTGTGATCTTTGCTGGAGTCCAATGAGATCGCGTAGTCTCTACAAATCGAGACGCTTCCGTGAATGCCAGTTCTGCGTACTTCGCGGACCCAATCTGGTAGTCGCAAGCATCGCCGAGACATCGAACGTTGTGATGTAGCAAAGCAGCGCTGAGACACACCTACAAATTTGGGGCCACTGCAAGTCATCTCCTTGCAATAGGTCGAGCATCTCTGTCGATAGGGCGGCCGCGACGCTGCTCGGATGCGAACCGAAAATGTGTCGGGAATGTGGAGAGTGGACACCCGAATTTTGTGTGGCGCCTGTGCCTTGAATTGCGAGTTGTCACACTCGGCAAGTCGCCTTCGGTGCCGTGGAATCTACTGTAGCATGGGCTAGTGTCGGTAACAGTAGAGCATTGGAGCGCCATGGACAGATCGTTGCCAGTGAAGGAAGCAGCGTGTTGCGAGTATCCAGGTCGGTCGTTGCTCTCAAGTCCGTTTTCTGGTGACCTCAAGCTTTCTGAGGCGTGCCGGTCAGCTCGCTTGGCTTGGCCTGACGAGTCCGCCAATGCAGTGGCATGGATAGCTTATTTAATCGTCATCGGATTGTGCATGCATCGACACGGCACATTTGAAGTCCAAGTTGGAGCCCCATGGCACGGTGTGCAGATCCTCGAGATATCAAACAACGTGTAAAGGCCCGAATTCATTGGTGGAGAGCGGAGACAGACCTGGAGATTGAGGCCACTTCCTCCAGAAAGTCACAGCTGGTTGGCCTTCGTCAAAAGCATAACGCATCACGTACTAGTGCATCCGTCATGTGCGCGGATACTCGGCATGGCGCCCACAACGTGGTATGAATATCCTCTCCAGAAACAATGCACAAGAAGGCGCGCAGTGCTGCACGGCACGGAACCGGTTTTGCCATGCTCGAACCGCAGAGATAGTAGATGCATGCGACCTGTGTCTCCGATTTGCTCACAGAATGCTGTGATCGGTCATGGAGCCGCGTGTGGGTACTTTCGGGCGTGCTGAAGTCTTATGCAAGGCTTTTCTCGCCATCAGACGCCGACAGGCAAGACATCGTGCCCTTGGCAGGTGTATCTTCGCATGTTTGACATGGATGTCGTGGATCCACTCATATCGGATGCGCAGAGCCTCAGAATTTCACTTCATCGCAGACCGATGCTGCTGCACAAATGGTCCGTCATCACCGGATGTTCAAGTGAGCTGTGCATGAAGGAGTGCGCGATGTAACATGCGCGAATGGAGGGATCCCATAATAGCCTTTCGGGCACTGAACCTTCTTCTGGAGAAGAGACAGGAAGCGATGTGGAGAGGCGCGGTCTTGTGTGGAGCTCGTCTTCCATGATCGAGCCGGCGCACTCCCCCCTTCCTGCTGCGGTGGGTATCGACGGGCCTATTGGAGCGTGTGCGAATTCGCAAGCGGCGCGCGGCTCGCGTTGTCGCCCTCACATGTGAAGGATGCGACATTATTGCTTGAGGTCACGAGCCGACATTGGGGGCAGGGTCTTCTTGCCATATTAAAGAAAGCTTGCCCTCAAACTCGAAACCTTGCCCTTGCCTTGGATCTGCCAACATCTTCCAGCACACAGACAACGAAGTCGCCCGCCCGCCAACGATCGCGCCGCTGGACCCCCACTGCCCATCATGAAGCAGTACGGCAATGTCTACCTCATCGCTGCCATCTCCATCATGTAAGCTGCCTCCATCCTACACGTGTGTCGCCAGCACAAGCGCTCATGACTAGCAAAGTGGTGGTGGCCTATTCGGCTTCGATATCAGCTCGATGAGCGCTATCATCGCCACCAAGCCCTATCTCTGCTACTTCAACCAAGGCCCAAATGGACCACCTTACAACGACTTGGCTTGCTCTGGACCACAATCTGACGTACAGGGAGGCATCACTGCGTCAATGGCAGGTGGCTCTTGGCTCGCCAGTCTGGTCAGTGGTATTATCTCTGATCGCCTGGGTCGCAAGACCGCCATTCAAATCGGCGCTGTGATCTGGGTGATTGGGTGCATCATTGTCTGTGCAGCGCAAAACATGCCCATGCTGATTGTCGGACGCATCATCAACGGCATGTGCGTGGGAATCTGCTCCGCACAGGTGCCCGTCTACATCACAGAGGTCGGTCGAGCAGTACCTCGACCAGTACGCACACGCTGACGGTCAGAGCACTAGATCGCACCACCGACAAAGAGAGGTCGCCTGGTCGGCGCGCAGCAATGGGCAATCACGTGAGTGTATCCCGGAAACTTCGAGTCGTATCCGCCTGCTAATAACAGTGCACAGTTGGGGCATCATGATCATGTTCTACATCTCGTACGGCAGCTCCTTTATCGAAGGCGTCGCCGCTTTCCGACTTCCATGGGCCCTGCAAATGATCCCCGCGATCATCCTCTTCTTCGGCATGATTGTGTTGCCGGAGAGTCCTCGCTGGCTCGCCTCGAAGGACCGATGGGAGGAGTGCGAGCAAGTGCTGATTCTCACCCACGGTCACGGAGATCCAAACAGCCCATGGGTAGCCCAGGAGTTTCAAGAAATCAAGGAGTGGATTGAAGTCGAGAGAGCGAGCGCGCGCGTACGCTACATCGACCTCTTCTCGCCAAAGTACATCAACCGCATCCACATCGGCCTCTTCACTCGTAAGCGCTCTCGACCTAATGCATACACGTACGATGTTTTACTGATCGTGATCCGTACACAGAGATCTGGTCCCAGCTCACTGGAATGAACGTCATGATGTACTACATTACCTATGGTAAGATTTAGATCAAACGAGCTGACTAACACCAAAGACAACCTCGCTGATCCGTTCAATAGTTTTCGCTATGGCGGGTCTGACAGGAAACACTCTGCTAGTGTCTTCCTCAATTCAGTATGTCATCAACGTGGTGATGACTGTTCCTGCTCTGATCTGGATCGACCGAGTCGGACGCCGTCCGCTTCTTCTCATCGGCTCCACCCTTATGGCAACCTGGCTTTTCGCTAACGCGGGACTTCTCGCCGTGTACGGTACTGATCCGGGCCCGGAGGGTGTTGGTGGCATCAAGGAAGCCAGTGTCGAGGTCTCGGGCGCAGCATCCAAGGCAGTCATCGCTTGCTCGTACCTGTTCGTGGCCAGTTACGCTCCAACATGGGGTCCTGTCTCGTGGGTCTATCCGCCAGAGCTTTTCCCCAACCATCTCCGTGGAAAGGCGGTCGCTCTCGCGACTTCTGGCAACTGGGCATTCAACTTCGCTCTTGGCTACTTCGTGCCACCGGCTTTTGTCAACATCAAATGGCAGACGTACATCATCTTTGGAGTTTTCTGTGTGGCCATGACCCTTCACGTCTTCTTCATTTTCCCTGAGACCGCCGGAAAGCAGCTCGAGGAAGTGACCGAGATGTTTGAGGACCCTCGCGGGATCAAGTACTTGGGCACACCTGCCTGGAAGACTCATTCGCACTTCCAAAATGCTCAAAAGATGGAGCATGGAGAGGGATTGGAGAAGAAGATGCAAGATCACTCGCCAGAGCGTCACGAGAGGATTGAACCAACCAAAATCGACGTCTAAATAGATTTGCTACCTGCAGAAAATACCCTGTCAGAGCGCGAGGGCTTACTTCAAGCGGTAGTATGAGTTAGACATACAGTTCAAGACACCCAATCACGAATAAGTACCATAACTCCACGTCTACGCATATCGTGCTTTGATCCTGTCCGATGCCCTCTCTGCAAGCGCATACAACGTGCTGACCAAATGGCCAGACACTTGGAATGGCATGACAGAAGCATCCACGACTCGTACGTTTGCAGTGCCGTAGACCAGATGGTCACTGTCGACGACACCGCCCATGTCTCGAGGCATCATAGCTGCTGTCGAAATATAGTGGAAGTTTGATCGGAAGACGGATTTCAACCAATCGCCCCAGACCTGGTCACTTGCGCCATGAGGCACAATTTGATAGCCCGGCAGGACCTCAGCGCTAATCAAGTTGCTGAACGGCGACGTGTTGGCAACAGATCTCGCAGCTCGCGCAGTGCCGATCAATTGTTTGATATCCCAGTCGAACTGGAAAAAGTTCGGGTTGATCAGAGCGGGAGAAGAAGCATTGCGGGATGAAATATGGATGTTTCCGCGCGAGAATGGAAGGAGGCCCCAGTATTCGATCGATGAACTGCCGGCCGTCGGGGCGTTGACGATGACTTCGGAGATGACAGCGAGGTCGTCAAAGATAAGCTTGTGTTGGATGTCGAAAAGTTTCTCGAGGGTTGACAGGGCGACTGTGCCGTTTGTGGCGGCCGTGACTCGACGAGCGTGAGCTGCCAGGGAGGCTTTGACTTGGGCGCTGATGCGTTCGGTATCGTTGCCGAAGACGTCGCGGGCGTTGTAGTAGCCGATGAAGCCCCCAGAGCCTGTGAAGTTGTCTTTTGCGGTGTACTGGGTGTCGATCGTTGTTTGGTCTTGGAGGTTCTCGCCTACGTTGGGATTGTTGACTTGGACCTTGATGCCATGCTTCTTCAAAATTCTGCGAGACGTCAGTCAATCTGCCAGTACATACTCGGTTATCTCGACACTTACTGTGGATTTCCCACCCCAGATTGCTCGAGGATTAGAGGAGATCGAAGCGATCCTGCGGAAAGAATGACCTCTTTCTTGGCTGATAGACGTTGCACATTTCCTGAGGCATCTTCAAGCACAGCACCGTTTGCAAACGGAAGCGAGCTGTTTACTGCATCTTGCCAGGTCAAGCGGTCGACGAAGGAGCTCAAGTAAATGTGCAAATTGGGCCTTGAGCTGAAAGGATAGTAGTAGCACCGAGCTGCATCAGCACGAACGTTGGCACTCGTATTGACCGTTTTTGGAAAGATGTTGTAGCCACGCATGGAACCAGCATTGGGCTCACCATTCCAGTCGAGGCCTTGAGACTGGAAAGTGGTGTTCAGTGTACCTGGTAGTCCTTGGCCGACCATCTTCGCAGGCCAACCAACGGCGAGAGGTCCGGTGAAGCCGTGCACGTCTGCTTCGAACTGCGCGCCATCTCTCACCTGAGCTTCAGTTGGAATTTCAAAGTGCTCGCTCTTCTTGAAATATGGCAAAAGGGAATCCCAGGTAATGTTGTTTCCTATAGCGGCCCAAGCATCGAGCTGGGACCTCTCGGCGCGCAGATAAGCCATTCCTAGAGGCAAGAGTCAGCGACGTTTGGCCGGTTCGGGGACGGTACGGCATACCATTGATAGTACTTGTGCCACCCACGGCCTTGCCTGCTCGCAGTGTTTGCGTCTCATTGCCAGCATAGAGCTGTGGCGTGCTTTGATATGCCCAATCGATAGGGGTGTCGAATGCCTTGCTGTAGCCAGCAACGTCTGTGACATTCTCGTTGTCAAGGACGCTTGAACCTGCCTCGATGACCGCCACAGAGACTGAAGGGTCTTCGCTGAGGCGATTCGCTACGACCAGACCAGAAGTGCCGCCTCCTACGATGATAAAGTCGTACGAGTTCGTTGTATTTTGAAGTGGTGCTGCCACAGTAAATGCTGCGGAGGCAAGCAAAAGTCCAGTCGTCCGGTGATGGTGATGCATGGCTAGCAAACAGTAGGAGAGCGGTGTATGGAAGAGAACCTACAGTGACAACGGATACTACTAAGATGCGTTTATATGGCCGTTGCTGGATGATTGCGCGGAATCATGACGCCTGTGAAGAGTCTTCAATAACATACGAGATTGAGAGGATTATGAAAGCATGACAATCGCGCACAGCGTGCTTACGCCATGCCATGAAGAAGCATTTCAAGATTTCTCTTCGGCGATATTGCGGCCATGTTTCAGGCCAGTATGTGGTTCATGTTCGGCAAAACGTCGAATGGCCCAGATTTGCCTTCAATCGTCATTTTGGTTGCATTTCTCAGCGATTGCACGCCTGTGTGGGTTAGAGACAAAAAACTTATAATTCTTCGTTCTTTGCTTGTGATCCGTTCTCGGCGGACGTGGCGTATCCCTGCCAAATTTGCTTCTCCAGTGCTCATACATAGGAATGAGTTCACGTGTGCATGTACCACATGGCACTGCGGTTAGCGTGGAAATGTTTGCTCTACGATTGAGAGTCCCCCTACTGCGACTATGCTGAGGTTCTGTTTTGATGTTGATGTTGCTTGGCTTGGAGTGTGCATCCTGTTCGAAGGACGCGACCAGTGAGCCGTATCGAAGGAGTAGCATTTGACGCTCGATGGTCTCGTCTCGATTCCACTCCAGCGTATCAATACCTTAGCCTTTGCAGAATGCACGCGTCGCTATATGTAGGGTAGGCGGATGGTGGTTGGAGTCAAGCACTGTCTGGCCGCGCGCCTCGGTTTCGTGCTCTGCTCTCGGCATTAGGACGGAGTGCCAAAGTGGCCAACTTGTCACTACGTGACCCCCGCTTTCTA
>ANSM01007411.1:0-29962 GCA_000347735.1 Cercospora canescens BHU | reverse complement strand
CTGCGCGCCGCGTTCTGGCGCCCACCGGCCCTGCGTAGCCTCTCCTGCCCTCCACCGAAAAAGCATCGACCAGTGCGCCCAGGTCGACGCTCATTTCCGCCCATTGCTTCGTCACTATCACGGCCTCGTATTTGGTATAGAAGCTTGGTACCCGCGACGATACGAGACGACGTATAGAAATAACCCACACACGAGCTTCCCGTATAATAGTCACCAACATCGCAGCGCCGGCCATGGCGCAGACGCACGATGCCGTGGCAGCATCTTATAACAAGCAACTGCCCGACACGCCCGACTCGCCAAACAGCGTGCAGTGGGAGCCAAAGGATGGCCGCTTGACGAGCAGCGACACAGCCATCAGGCCGGGCACACCCAACTACGGCGAGTACTCGCACAATAGGGAAATCTCGAATGCAACGATAGAATCCACTCCACCCAGAGACTCGCCCTCAGTGAAGAGGAAGCCCGTTCCAACCAGTCTACAGCCAGACTACGGTCAGGGACCAGAAGTCCGCATCCAGCATGCACCTGCCAGCCCGGTCAACATCAGCCCCGGCCACATGGCCTATATTGAGGGGGAACAAGCAGCAATACAGACGAGCGAGGATGGTCGACGCGCTTCCAGGGATACTACAACGCCAGACTCGGGCTATCGGGGAAGCGTCAGCTCTCTGCCGATGCGACCGGCGCAGAAAAGTTCGATCGGTGACTCGAGCCACAGTCGGAAGTCATCAGGCTCCTTCGATCCGAATCGCATCGATGAAGAAGGTGAGGATGGAGCACATGGTAATGCCGAGGACAATCCGGGTCTGCAATACCACGCGTTCCCAGAGACGGCCAAGAAGCCTAATAACCGCGTTTCCCAAGCAACAACCAATTCGAGTGGCTCAGGTTCGTCAGCAGAAGGCAGACATCGCTCCTCGAATTCGTATTCTGGCTCGGCGGGTCTTGCGGTACCGCGCACAGGCCTGACCAGACCCGCGTCAGCGTACACTTTAGGAGGAGAATTGCGGGGCCGGACGCTCTCGCCCTTGAGCGCAAACGAGTCCGACTCGAGTTCGCCCGCAAGGAATGGACGTGATCTGTCAACGCAACGCCGCTCTCCCCTCGCCCGCCCGCACAGTTACGTGGAGCTTCTCGCCAATGTTCCGTACAATCAACAGGTCGCGCCCAGTGGGCAGCTCAACAATGCCGGTCTCCAATCAGTGGTTGGCAATGCCGCCAGCTTACTGGAAACCAAAAAAACACTCGAGATGTATCGCGCCAATGTGAAAAAGACGCACGATGCGGCAGTCCAATATGAGTTCGCCGTGTTCATGGTCAACTCTGCGCATGAGTTGAATGCCGGAGACGGTCTCGATCCGGCAGAATTGATAAATGAAGCTAAGCACATATTACAAAGACTGGCGGATCGAGCGTACCCGTTCGCTCAGTACTATCTTGGAGATGGCTACTTCAGTGGGCTGTTCAACAAAGGTAAATCGGACTATGACAAGGCGTTCCCACTTTTTGTTGCCGCTTCGAAGCACGGACATGCAGAGGCCGGGTATCGTGCAGCTTTGTGCTACGAGTTTGGTTGGGGTTGTGCAAAGTCCTACCCCAAAGCTGTTCAGTTCTACAAAGCCAGCGCGTCGAAGAATCATCCTGGAGCTGCGACTCGACTCGGACTTGCACAAATCAAAGGAGACATGGGTCTCGACTTCAGAATTAGGAATGTGTACCGAGAGGGTGTCAAGTGGTTGAAGCGGGCTTCCGAAAGCGCTGACCCTCAGTACAATGCCGGACCTTTCGAGCTCGGATTATTACATCTTACCGGCTATGGCGATGACATCTTCAAGGACGAAGCGTATGCCGTGCAACTGATCACACAAGCCGCAGAGCTGGGCCACGTACAGGCCAACTTTATGATGGGACAAGCGTACGAGAATGGACTACACAGTTGCCCCAAAGACGCAGCGTTGAGTGTGCACTTTTACAACGGAGCTGCATCACGCGGTCACGTCGAAGGCATGATGGCACTGTGTGCGTGGTACATGGTCGGCGCAGAGCCGGTGTTGGAGCGAGACGAAGCCGAGGCCTACATGTGGGCGAAAATGGCTGCAGAGACAGGTGAGCCTTTGCGGGCACCATGTAGCGGACGTTGCCAGTACTAACTTGTCCCAGGCTGGCCAAAGGCTGAATATGCCGTCGGATACTTTACAGAAATGGGCATTGGATGTCGCCGCGATCCGCTCGAAGCTAATGTCTGGTATGTGCGAGCGGCGGACCAAGGCAATGAAACTGCACGACAGAGGTTGGCAATCATCAGAGCTGCAGCGAGCGGCGACCCGGGCATTCCGATGAGCACGGCACCGGCGAAGAGCAAGGAGTTGGGTGGCAAGAAGAAATGGGGATTATTCTAGGACAATTCGCTCCTGAGCACTGGGCAACCAACATCTCCAGCGTTGAGGATCAGCTTGAGCGAGACTGGACTTTCATCGCGTTGGAGGAGCAAAGTCGATGTCGTCTGGGGCGGCTGCAGTGCCGCGTCGACGACAATGAGATTCGGCGACCTGATGGCGGCCTTTCAGACATGGGACTTCTGGAAAGGCACTCATATCCGCTCAATGAAAGCTGCATTGTCGCCACAGCGAAGGGCCGTGACGAAGCCGTACTTGGAACAGCTGGAGAGAGGAAAGTGTACGAATTCGCGAAAAATCATTTGGAGGGCATGAGGGAGGTTTGGCAAAATGCATCTCTCGAGATCAGCAATCCAGACTATCTGGGAGGGCACAGCATTGATCGGTCGGGGCCGCCGCGTATCTGCATTAGATTTGGTTTGGGGCAAGGTCGAGGTCGGGCACTAGTGGTGTTATCATTCGGGATACTCCATTCGCAGGTTTTCATCATTACCATCATCACGAGCATCTGCATGTGAGAGTGTTTCCAGGGGGAAAGAGGGATTCCAGGTTCATTGTAATGTATTATGATGGGAATGCGGACGACGCAAGGTTTAGACACGGCAGCACTAGCAAGGTTTGAATAGAGCAGTCGTTCGATGAATTTGCCAGCTTAGTATTACCGTCTCGCATTTGATTGTCGTCGTGCCAAACGTGGCGTGCTTTCTGAGCGCAGAGGTGATTGATGAGATGAGACTGCGACGCAAACAAGCGCGCCACGCAACCCCTGCTTGGCTGTTCTTCGAGAACTGGGGAAAGCTGTCTCGCGCGTTGCTATCCGACCGACACGTCGAATCCCCAACACCACTCCACCTTCCCATTCGCCCTCCATGTCTCCGTCTCTGGTCGAACAGCTGTCGCATTACGTGCTCGACGGCCTCTGGCAACTCGGCAACTGCTTCTCCTGCTTCCCATCCACTCCCTCGCTCAAGATCAATGGCCGATCATTCAAGATCCTGCGACTGCTCGGCGAAGGCGGTTTCAGCTATGTCTACCTCGTGCAATCGCCCGGCGACCCCACGCTCTACGCGCTGAAGAAGATCCGATGTCCGTTCGGAGAGGAGTCGGTGTCGCTGGCGCTGAAGGAAGTCGAAGCTTATAGCTTATTCGCGCCGCACCCCAACATTATCCATGCCATCGATCATGCGGTGGAGACGGACCGTGGAGGCGACGCGGGGAGCAAAACGGTGTACATTCTACTGCCATATTACAGGAGAGGCAATCTGCAGGATGCGATCAATGCGAATTTGGTCAATCGCGCAAAGTTCCCGGAACGGAGGCTGATGATTCTATTTCTGGGTGTGTGCAGGGCGTTGAAGGCGATGCATCAGTACAGGGTCGGAGGGGCACCGGGCGGGAAAGCCAGTCGGCGGAAGGCAAAGGCTGTGAGGCAAGAGGCCGCGCAGGCAGATCGCCAAGCAGCAGATGAAGTCACACGTGCGAACCAGAGTCGGAGGCGAAGTCAGCGAGAAGACGACGAGGACGAGGAGGATGGACAGCAGGAGCCATTGATGGAGGGCGAAGTCATGGCGGCACAAGAGGGCGTCGCTGAGGGCGAGATTCGCAGCTATGCCCATCGAGACATTAAGCCCGGAAATATCATGATCGCGGATACCGGGACACAGCCGATTCTGATGGACCTGGGCTCGCTTGCACCTTCGCCGACGCCCATCACGAGCAGAGCTATGGCCTTGCAGGTTCAGGATCAAGCAGCGGAGCATAGCACAATGCCATATCGAGCGCCGGAGCTGTTCGATGTCAAGACGGACACGGTGATTGACACAAAGGTGGACATCTGGAGTATGGGCTGCACGCTCTATGCTTGTTTGGTTGGCAAGTCGCCCTTTGAAGCTCGAAGCGAAGAGACTGGCGGCTCGCTATCACTCTGTGTCCTCGGCGGCGATTGGAGGTTTCCAGACGAAGGTGTAGCCGAAGCCAAGCGTGGCAAGCAACGAGTATCGGACGTCGAAGAAGCGAAGAAGAAGCGAGAGGATGTCATTTCTGACCCGGTGAAAGACGTGGTCCGACGCTGTCTTGCCGTTGAGCCAGCCGATCGACCAGACGTAGACGAGCTCATCGCCATGGTCGAAGGGGTTATTTCCGCGTTGCCCGACGATGGGGATGCGGCATTGGACATTGAGTAGAGCAGATGTGGCATTATCACGACAGTCATGAATTCCGTGTAGATTATTAGCTACTCTTTGCCACCATTATCACCTTCTGTCTTCGCATCAACGCCTTTTGTCACCTTCCTAGCCTGGGCATTTACTGTACCTGCACTAGCGTCATCGTAGCGTGATACCGGGATCTGCAGCTCCCCGCGCACACGACACCTCGACGCCGCCGCAATGGACAAGACTCCTCATCGATGCTGACGCCTTTTGTCCGCAAATCACTCCGACCCAAGTCCTTCCATCTGTGCCCTCATATTCCGCACAGCTTCAGAGCTCAGCCCGGTCGCTGGACTCTCACTCGTGGCAGAGGAGTCTCGAAGTGTCCATTCCATCACGCTGTACGCGGACCATCCAGAGCATCATCAAGGTCTCCCGCAGCCAGCGCTCAATTTACATCCCGGAACCACGAGATTCCAAATCATCCACTCTCCTCCCCATTGCCCTTGACATCATCACCACCATCCCAAATGGTCCTCCGCGCCATGCACTTTACGCCCAAAGTCCTCCTCTCGGCTCCGCGCCGCAGCGCCGGCGTGCCGAACCTTTCTGGCTCTCATGCGCTCTACACCGTCTCCACTTATAGCTTCGACTCTCACTCCAAGACCAGCGAATTGCGGGTCTTGGAGGTCGCTACGGGAGAGAGCCATGTACTGGCCAAGGAGGATGAGATTTCGGATGTCAATTGGTTGAGCGAAGATGAATTTGTTTGTTTGCAGAGTGAGAAGGATGGGAGTACCAAGGTCTTTGTGGCGAGTGTTGGGAAGGTACGTCTAATTTTGTGCTGTTCTTTGCGGATGTACGTGTGTGCTCTTTGGGGCTAATACTCTCGCTCGCAGATTGTTAGGAATGAGCAAGTGGGGAAGGCGTACTATGTTGCAGGTGAGTGCAATCCACTTGGGATCATGTGAGCCATTTCTTTGCTGACTCGATCTGTGACAGGTACGATTGAAGGACCTGCGGGCAATCTCAAGGTGAAGAAAGTGGACGACAATAACTTTGCTCTGGTGTTCTCTGCTCAGGCCTACAATCGCATTGGAACGATTTACAACCCCGAAACGGAGAAGAAACCGCAATCTACAGCGAGGATATATAATGGCCTCTTTGTGCGACATTGGGATACCTGGACCACGAATCAGACAAACTGTCTCTGGTATGCGAAGTTATCGAGGTCTGGACACGGCAAGTTCGTTCTATCGCAATACACAAACGCTTTGCACAAGACGGGCTTGGAGTGTCCTATCCGGCCCTTTGGAAGTACCGACAACTTCGACCTTAGCACAAATGCCATCATCTTTGTTTCCAAAGATCCGAACTCGAATCCAGCCTTGACCACCAAGGAGAACGTATATATCCTGCACATTCATGATTGGGAAGGACAGCATGCAACGACTTTGCAACAGGTTGTCGTACCAGGATTCGATGGCGCTTCAGGATCTCCCGTCTTTAGTCCTGATGGCAGCCAGGCTGCATTCTTGTCAATGAAGACGAATGGTTACGAGGCAGACAAGAATCACATATTTGTGCTGCGCGATGTCAAGGACCCGGTGAACACACTCGAACGTGCCTTTTCTGCCTCTGCGCAGGGTGGATGGGACAGAAGCCCTGCGTCGCTGACATGGACGAATGACGGCAAACATTTGCTGTTCACGGCCGAAGACATCGGAACCGTCAAACTATATCGCCTGCCTAGTGATCTTAGGACGAACGAGCCAGAGGCGTTGACCAAGAATGGCTCAGTCAGCGACGCTAGGCCCTTACCAGATGGCCGCATTTTCGCTTCTGGCACTTCCTTTACTGACAACTCGTTCTTCTTCATCATTGCACCCCAGTCGCCTCCGAACGAGTCGCACACTTATGTAAGCTGGACGCACTCGAACTCTGCAGGAGGGTCAAAACTTGGTGGGCTCAAGCCTTCTCAGGTCTCGTCGATCTGGACCCCAGCGAGCAATCCCAGAATCAACCGTGAAGTCCACAGCATCGTGATTCGACCAAGCAATTTTGATAGCAGTAAGAAGTATCCTGTGGCATACATCATACATGGCGGACCTCAGAATGCTTGGGGGGACAGCTGGTCCACACGATGGAATCCAATGATTTTCGCGGAACAGGGCTACATTGTCATCACACCCAATCCAACGGGAAGCACGGGCTACGGCCAGGCTTTTACAGATGCCATTCATCGCAACTGGGGTGGTGATCCGTATCAAGACATCGTTAACGTTTTTGAATGGGCGAGTGAGAACATGCCCGAGGCAGATCACAGGCGTGCTGTGGCTCTCGGCGCAAGTTATGGAGGGTATATGAGTAAGTATAGTCGCTGCAAGGCATCTCCAGACCGTGTCAAAGTGTCTCAGACATCTTCGTACCTTTCACTGACTACTCTTGATAGTGAATTGGATACAGGGACATGATCTTGGCCGCAAGTTCAAGGCACTCGTTTGTCATGATGGCATAACTTCATTTGCCGGGGCTATGCTCTCCACGGAAGAGATCTACTTCCCACTTTTCGATTTGGGAAATCCTTTCAACACCTCAGCTGCCGCCCAGGGACACGACAACTTCAGTCGTGTCTCGCTGTCTGACTGGAGGAAGTGGGACCCTAGCGAGCATTTCGCAAATTGGGCCACGCCACAGCTGATCATACATTCATCGAAGGATTACCGCTTGCCGATCGCCGAAGGTCTTGCGGCTTTCAATGTACTGCAAGCCAGAGGGGTCGAGTCAAAGTTGTTGACGTTTCCGGATGAGGTGCGTAACGACAATCAAGAAAGTGAAGTCGCTCGCTGACGTATTGCATAGAATCACTGGGTACTCAAACCCGAGAACGGCCTGGTCTGGCATAAAGTGGTTCTCAACTGGATAAACCACTATGCTGGTTTACCGCCTTATGCGGAGGAAGACGAGGAGAGCATAGATTTCTTGGGTGGCGTCAGAGAAGATAAGGAAGAGCTCGTTGAGATGGCTGGTCAAGGGAGAGTCGAATGAGCTGCGTTCAATTAATCTCTATGCTCATATCAGCGACGACGGTAGTATATTGGTCCTTTGTTATAAGTCGTGTGCCTCTGGGCCGGTGGTCGAAGCCAAAGACAACTCCGCGCTGTCCTCCCGCTTCGGGCTCACGTCGGCACTCTGCTGCAAGCATCAGCACCTTGCCCTTAGGGGTTGTGATCTTCTTGCTGTTCAATCAGAGCAGAGGTAATATCGCCACCGGACCGGTGGTTCGGCAAAGCTTTTGATAGGCAGTCTTATCACGAGTTGACTACAGAATAGGGTCAAATTCAGCAGCCGAGCTAGCCCACGGAACCTTCAACACTGTGAGGAGACGGAGACTATCAACCGCATTCGTGGAGTAACAACAGGCCACATCCTGGCATACATTCGACTCGCTTGCCACATGTCTCCGCGTGGCCTATCGACGTGCCATAGGCCTGGTATCACTCTGTTTTCGCTTGCCAAAAAGCCTGTCTCTCAGATCATGAGATATAAGTTCTCGACCCTGCTCCTTCTTTGCTAAAAACCGAATTGGTTTCCCAGTGACGTGGCCTGCTCTGACCGACACTGAAAATATTTCTTCTCAATCGTGATGTCTTCCCCCACGGCCTCCGATGACAATCATAAGAAGATCAACGCTGCAGTGGACATCAAGGTTGGCGACGCCGCCGACCTGGAACAAGATGTCGCAATCGGCACACAGAGCGCAATGATCGATCTCGCGTACTTGCGCTCCACCAAAATGAGTATCTTCTACAGAAGTGTCCTCTTCCAGATGATCCTCTTTGGGGCTCTGTCGTTTGTTGGACCGGTAAGCACACCAGAACAGCAGAGGCAGAAACCAAAAAAAAAAACTTTTCTGCTTTCCCCAGGATTTGACTTTGTCCAGCTGGCTAATCGTGTGGTTCATTGTTCCCCTCCGCATAGGCTATGGGCGATGCTATCACGAATCTTGGCGGCGGAGGCCTCAAGTCGCCCTATCTCGCCAATTTGGCCAATTCTCTGAACTACGCCATGGGATGTCTCACGACACTCTTTGGCGGACCTTTGATCAACAAACTTGGAATTCGGAACTCGTGCATTATTGCCGCTCTTGTATTTCCGTTGACGGGTTCGGCGTACTATACTTCGGCCAAGTATGGGGATCAGGCGTATTTGCTTGCTTCGCAGGTCATTGGCGGTATCACGTCTGGATTCTTGTAAGCTTTTTGCCTTTGTTGATCCTTCGGGGCACTTTCCCCCTTTGCTCAGTGGTAGTGAGAATTGTCGTCGGCTTACGTTTGCTTTTCGGCTGCCTTTAGGTATGTCGCCGAGACCACAGCCATGTTGTCGTATCCTCCGCACGACGATAGAGGATTTTACCTTGGAATCTGGAGCGCGATGAGAAACTCTGGAAGTGTCATTGGTGGTGCGATCAACTTTTCGACTAACAGTGAGGAGAGTTCGGCCGGTGGTATCGTAAGCATGAGCCCGCCCTCTCTTCACAGTAGAATGGAGCTTGTGTTGGGTGATCAGAGCTGACCCAATACCTTCTTCTCCCGCTCCAGGCCTGGTTCACGTACTTGCTGTTCGTCGGATTCGAATGCACGGGCATCATTTGGGCGCTTCTGCTCAGTACCACCAGCAAAGTTCGGAGGAGAGATGGAACGCGAGTTCCGACCAACAGCGAACACGCTTCGTGGAAGCAAGAACTTGCAGCTCTGGTCAAAGTGCTTGCACAAAAGCATGTGAGTGGTTTGAACAGTAATCCATTGTGTTTCTGTCGTGCTGATCCTTTTCGCAGATCTGGTTCGTCGCCATACCAAGTTTCTACAGCTTTTTCTATGGCGGGTAAGTTGCTCGAGTCATGCTAAACCTGTTGAACCTTCTGACCAGCACCGATCAGAACCATGGGCACGTACCTTTCTCTGCACTTTTCCGTCCGAGCTCGAGCACTGTCGTCGCTCATTGTTCGTAAGTCTTCGGACAGGCCTCGTTTAGGCGTCGCTCTGACACCCAATAGCTTCGATCGTCATCCCCTTGGTCATTGCCTACGGTAGACTTCTCGATGTGAAGCGTTGGACTCGTGGTCGCCGAGCTTGGATCGCATTCTTATGCTGGGTCATCCCTCAGATCGGGTGCTTCATCTGGATTGGCATCGAATACAACAAGTTCGGCACCGCAAGCGATGTTGGTCTAGACTATGAGAGGTCAGTCCCAATTGTGGATTTCTGGATTCGGCTGCACAATAGTACTGACTTGCTCCCAGGGAGACCAGTAGATGGGCCGAAGCATATCTGCCATACCTCATCATTTTCATCACCGGCTATTGGACTCAGCTGTCGCTCTACTGGATGCTGGGATGCCTGTCTCCGAACGTTGAAACCTCTTCTCGTGTGGGAGGACTTTTCCGCGCCTTCGAAACCGCAGGGCAAGCTGTCAGCTACGGAATTAATTCTGCCAGCAAGACTGACCCGCGAAACCCTTTTTATGCCAACTGTGCTGTGCTAGCTTTGACGATCCCTTGTATGATGATGCTCATAAAGATGGTCAGTGCTAGCAAAGGATACGAAGAGACCGTGGTCGAGCCCATCAAGGTCGTTGAAGAGCTTCCAGGCCCCGACAAGAGGAGAAGTGATCAATGATCTCCCCAGGTATTAGCACATGTAGCGACCGAATGCACTAGTTCTCTCATAGTTCAAAGACTCGAGATTTTGTGAAATGAGGGCTGTAATTATCGACATACACCTGTGTTTCTAACAACTACCGACAGGCGAATCTTGTCGCTCCAACGCATCTTCGCTGGACGTGGCCGCTTTCGTTCTCTCTATATGACAAAACGGCTTTGCAGCACTCGCTTTGCAGCTCTCTCTGTATGCTTTTAGTTTCGCTTCAACATCAGCCATCGCCGCGAGACGCTCAACACGCTCCGCTGTCGCACAGAAGGGCATGGGTAGAGGAGGGAATTCTTCTGCCAGAGAAGGCATTTTGTGGTCCGATTGAAGATAGTCCAGCAGTAGGGGTGTGATATGAGCAGTCGAGCCCAGGATACGAGGCATACCTGTACAGCTGTTAGAATTCGCGAATGGCGTAGGCGGTTTATTGTTGTGCTGACCGTGACCATTAAAGCCAGCTGCCATGAATTGACCTTTGCGGCCTGGCACAGGACCCACGAAGGGGAAAGAGTCGAAGCTAGATGATTCGACTACCATGAAGTCAGCACCATCAATATGGTCAAATGGCCTTTGAAGTCGAGTGTCTTACTGCCGGTCCATACGCCACCTTCGCCAGAGCTTTTGCCGAGCTCTGCTGGGTCCGGCCCTGACCAATCCTTGACGTCTGACGCAGGCCATGTCTTTACAAACTCATCGAAGCCTTCGACGTGCTTGTCTTCTTCATTGTTCAAGAAGCACTCTTCAGGCTTGTGAATAAGGAACTGTCTGCCTCCTCCAAAGATTATGGTATTATATGGTGGAGGCAACTGGAGATGATAATTCTGTTCATGTCAGGATCGAAATCTGTAGAGTGCTTTGACCAGAGTTGGGGAACCTACATTGATTGCAGCGTCCCAGTGCTGAGCGCCTGTGTGTTTAATGAAGCCCTGTGGAGCTTTAATGGAACCCATGGCGCATTTTTCACCGAGAATGAGTTTGCTGAACTCCGGGAGGAGGTGAGAAGCCCATCTGTTTGTCGTATGTACGACAGATCTGGTGCGAATGGTGCCTCTCTCTGTTGTTACGGTGATCCAGCCATCTGCGTCTCGCTCTGAAACCGATTGTGCGGGCGTATGTGCTTGTAGATTTAGGCGACCTGCCTCCAGTACGATGCGCAGGAGAGCATGAACGAATTTGTATGGCCAGCTATTTCCCGTTAGCTCGTTCCACATGTCTGTAGTTGCGAACACTCACATCTGACCCGCGGGGTGGACGACAGCGGAGATTGCGCCCTTCATCTGAGAAAATTCTTCCGCTTCGAAGGCATCTTCAAGAAGCCTGCAAACCTTGACGACTTCATTTTCTTCGCCATGATCTGCTTTCATAGCTTCATAATTGCCCTTGAGCCGGTTCCAGGCTTCTTCCGTCATGGCGGCATCGAAAGTCTCGCCGAATTTCAGGCAAACTTCTTCAGCAATTCCCTCTGTTTCTGCCAAAGCCTCGAACACAGGTAAATGAGCCATTTCGTGGCGAATAAGCTCCATTGCACCGTGAGCCCCGAAACGCTCCTTCCACGTCAAGTAACGAGAATAGGCATGTGGTCTCAGCTGGCCACCGTTGCGACCAGTCGCGCAGCTGCAGATATCTCGTGCTTCGAGCATAACCATGCGCGGCTTTTTGGCTGCATTTTCGGTAGACTGATCTGTGATTCAGCATAGTTTGGCACAATCTGGTGTCTAGCGTATCACGTACTTTGTGAATCCAGTATGCAGTGGAAGCACCTGAATATCCACTACCGACAATCACCACATCTGCCTCTGATGGGAGTTCAGACGTGGAACGAAAGTGTCGAAGTGGTGATTCTGCGGCCTCAATCTATTTCCCATCAATATGTGGTCCGTTCCTGGACATCCGTCATGGCATACCCAGTAAGATTTAGTGGGATTGGGGACTGGTAGGACCATCTTGAAAGCACAGACGAGTACAGCTGTAATGGAAATGCTCAATACAACCTCGCTTTTCGCAGCTGGGACTGGAACCTCACTGCTGACGTTGGCTGGCTTGTACTTGTACAACGGGAAGCCTCCATGATGTCGTCCGAGTTATCAGATGGTGGAACCCCGGGCCGGGCGACTCCTTTAATCTCTCGTCCCGGCCTATCTGATCGGGGTACATTAATGGGCCTGGCCGGGGATTTGGCATCGAGGACAGGGCTCCGAGTCGTTGCTCTTTCTAGCAGGACTACCGTGACAGTGCTTACCAGCATAGAGTACTCTCAAGCCGTGGAGCAGAGTAGTAAAATAGCCTATGGTGATGTCGACGGTTGCACTGTACCTGCAGATTTGGCCGACATTTAAGCACAGGCCGGTGGAAAGCTTGGCCAACGGCAGCCCCCAGAAAGTTTGCCAGCTACAGAGCAAGTTTGCGATGGTTCATGCTCTCGAACATGGACTTGTGGACGTCAACCATAACGCCGCTGTCCCAGCATATCAAGACTACCGAGGCAACGTGCTTTGCGACACCTGATAAGACATTTCTCGACTCGTTGCGCTCTCTCGAATGCATGCTTGATCAGGGCCACAAGACGACGCGTTTCTCGCACGGCAGAGAGAGGCGTTCAGCCTGCATATCGCCGGATTGCCATAGCATCCTAACAAATGGAGTGCAAAGACCACGCCTGCTGACGTACGTTCTGAAGACGATTTTCTGAGATCGCGATATCTCTGCGAAGCATTTCGAAACCTGAGAATGTTGGTCCTCCTTTCGCCGCCTGGATTTGCCATTCTTTGTACCGAAATCGACCTCGAAGAAACGGAAAGCAGGCGCGAGCAGGCGCGCTGCTCCAGCCATTCGACATGTGATACTCGACGTTCCCCCATTGACTGACTGACCAAGCCCTGGCCGGCTGGGTGCACTACCACGAGGCCGCGGGCGGACGCCTAGAAGAGCATGCAGCCGCATCTAGGTCGATACTTGTGGCGAGGCTGTGGTTTTGGTCAAGCACAGCGATTATCAGACTTGATAAAATCTTTGAGGATGCTCGAGGTACGCGCCCAAGCCTATAGCGGCAGTCATTGCGCTCAAGCGACCGATGGCATCATTTGCATGAGCATCGAATCCATACAACGAGCACTTTCTGTCCTCTCTAAAGGTGGCACTGATCATCTTGGTTGACCCCACCGAGCAGCCATGTACCCTGTGCGAGTGGACTGCCTCGTTCACCAGGGAGGTACAACGAGTGTTGTAACCCTCTTCAGCCTGTCGCTGAATTGTCCCCGCAGTATCTTGACACTGTGAGCTTGCAATCGCCTCGGTGCTGTCTCCGCATTCCATTCGAGGAGAAGAAACGTACGTGTGTGTGACATGGAGGCTGAACTTTGTTTAGGTTAAACTCCGTCGATCTACTGCGAAGGGCATCGGAAGCATGTGGATCTTGCCTTATTAGGCATTGTCGTGTTGCGCTCAGACTTCCAAGCGACAGAGCGATTCGACTCTCGATTGGTGTCTCTCGGTTTAATTATCGACATGTGAGTGGACGGCATGCCACGTACAACACGAGATCGATCGATCTGCTCATGGGCGGCCTCGAAGTTCCACGAGTCCAACGGCTAAGGACAAGCTCTTCACGTAGGGCGGTGCGCGCTGGGGTTTCGAGGCTATTTCACAGCTTCCCTCTCGACATCTTCACCACAGGACCGTCCATGATGCTAGCGAGTCGTCACCATCTGACCGACGATTTCTTCTAACACACTCCTGAAGTTGGCCAAGTGCCTCGGAACGAGGGCTATGCGAAATAATACTCCCACCCGAGCGAATGCGAACGAGTTGAGATGTGATATCAGGAGTGGTCCGCCGCCCTCGAATCGTGATCCAGCATACCCTGGAGTATCTTAAGCAAACTGAACTGTCTTGAAATACATTGTAGGCTTGAGATTTTCGCCATGAAGTTTGTCACCTCTTCTGCGCTCTTGAGCGCTATTCCTTTGGCTGTCGCTTTCCCAGCCCATCTTCTTGAAGAAGCCAAAAACGACCCGAATCTTGCTGCCCGTGCCAACGAGGTACTTGCCAAGCGTCAAAAGAGCGCCGATGCTGCGACTGCAATCTTCGAAGCCATACCGACCTTCGATGCGGAGGCGCAACTTATCGATGTGTCGGAGGGCTCAGGCCACGAATGGGTATATTCCTTCGATGAACAGGCAGGAGAGACGGCGCTGACGGGAACCTAGCAAGCTCCGGGTCCCAACGACCTTCGAGGCGTTTGTCCTGGGCTTAACGCTTTCGCTAACCAGTAGGCGGCATTGGGACATTGTCGCGGAATTGTCTATTTCTGACGTATTACAGTGGTTTTCTGCCGCGCTCCGGGTATGCAACAGTTGGCCAATACATCGATGCCACCATGACTGTGGTTGGAATGGGCCCTGATCTCTCCGCGTTCTTGGCGGTACTAGGTGCTTTGATCGATTCTGGCGATCTCATGGCCTGGAGCATGGGAGGAACGCCACCACCTGGCGTCGGGTCGCCGCTTGCACAGGCAGGTAAAGGTTTGACCGGCAGGTACGTCGATCCTGACGTGTACCATTCGGTTCCCGAGTGGTATGCTTACTAGAACACAATAGTCATAACAAGTACGAGAATGATGTCTCCCCCACGAGAGGCGACTTGTACGAGATTGGCAACAACGACATCACGAACGCCGATCAGTTCCAGGATATGATCAACGCCAATCCTGGGGGACAGGTGACTTTGAATGGTCTGACTACATATCGCTCACAGCGCTTTGATCGTCAAATCGCCAACAACCGGTACTTCTTCAACGGGCCATTTCCAGGTCTTCTGGTGCAGCCAGCCGCCTTCACATTTAGTGAGAACACTGTCGATCAGTTATCTGCGAGTCTCCTCGCTGACCGTCGATAGTCTACCGCTTTATGGCCAACCACTCCGAAGAAGATCCAATCGGCACGCTCAGTTACAGTAACATTCAAAGTTGGTTCGGAATCGAAGGCGAGAGTGGCAACTATGTAGCTCGTCAGGGATATGAGCGTATGTCAGCAACTTCGATAGCATGGCTCGAGACACGTGCTGACTTTTTCATCGTTCAGGGATCCCCGAAAACTGGTACAGACGATCAATGACTGCCCCGTACACTATCCCGTACTTCCTTGGAGACGTCTTGAACGCAGCCCGTCTACAGTCAGTACTGCAATTCCGAGGCGGAAATAAAAGGTGGAGCGTCTGCTGATTTCCTGTCTCACAGCCCAAAGTTCCTCAACGTCGGCGGTAACCTAGACGGCAAGACCAACAATTTCGCTGGAGTTGACGTTACCAACCTCACCGGTGGTGTCTTCAACGGCGCTGATCTGCTGGAGGGGAACAATCTTGGTTGCTTTGCATTCCAGACCATCGCGCAGGTCAAGGCTGATTTGATTCTCGACGACATCCTCAACGGCGTGCAGAGCGCTGTTGGCTCAGTCGTGACGCAGCTTGGCTGCCCACAGCTGAAAGCTGTGGATGATGCACAGCTCGAGCAGTTCCCAGGCTACCAAAAGGCTCCAATCTTCTAGACCGATGCAATCTGGCCTCGATGTTGGCCCGTTCGAGGGTTGAGTAGACGAGATTGGGTTCTTGCAGGGTATTAAGGGTATAACGTGCAAGGTCGTGGGGACTGACCAGTATTCAAGCGCAGCTACACGATGATTGTTTCGAGCCTTCAAATAATATCCACCAGTTTTGCGTCAGATGCATGTTCTTGGGCTCAATGAATGCCATGGCGTCCTTTGCTCTTGCGAATGGTTCTAGAAGCGTAGTTTCGGCAGCCTCTAGTGTTACATTTCCAAGCTCGTGACCGAAGTAGGTCGATTCGGTCGTCAATGGCTGTGGCAAGTATGGATTGATCAAGGGATGCTGCATATCAGTATGCTAACGAAAATAGGCAACATCCTTCAGAAGTATCACACGATACGATTTTGCTATCTTGATTTGTGCCGAAGTTACCCTCTATTGGCACTGGTGTCTGAGATGGATCCGGTCTTGTTCATTTCAGACGTGGACCCAGGTGCTAGCGACTTGTCTGTGAATCGTTAGTGTCCGTCTCCGTGCATGAAAGATTCCACATACCATGGCTGCTGATCTCGTGGTGCTCCTTGGCAACTTTTGATCCTGCACTTGAAGGTGTATGATGGCCTTCTTGCCTCTGAGATTCTGCTGCCTCACCTGCAGCAGCGTACTGCTTCAAGTCTTTATATTCCAACTCTTTGAGGGCAGCATCGTGCGTGGCGTGAAGATGCACCTTGGGCACGTGCTCTTTTTGCAACTTTCCATCTGAGACAGCCTGCATGGCCTCTTTCCACCGCGAAGCACACAGACACCATTTCTGACCAGGCTTGACACCTACGTCCTTCAGGTTGTTCCCCTTCGAGGCGGTGAAATCCAGAAATTTCTCGGTAACGGTGGCAGCTACAGAATGATTCCCTTTGTCTTCAGGTCCCGATCTGCAGTATCCATCTTTGAAGAATCCGACTGGGGGGTCTTTAGAGAACAGAGCAAGTCTACCGCCAGCCACTTTAACAAGGATTAGCAGCCGAAAGGCAAGATGCGTTTCGAGAGTCTAAGCAATACCATTATTATTCTCCATCGTCGGCTTCGTTGACGTTTGTTGTTTAGTAGCCATTGTGTATCGAAATAGTCGCAAGTGTCGAATGCGGCTCGAATCTCAGTGAACGACGCGGTGATGGATGCACAAATTTGGGAGCGACAAAGGAAGTGCAGGAAAACCCACCATGCAAGTACATCAGAGCATCATCGCCGTTGTGCTCAATATCGGCTCCTGACATCACCATTACATGCCAGCAAGCCAAGAGGTGATGGCTCAGGAACAGGTCTCGCGCGTTGCCATGGAGAGGTCATTTTATGGGTAGTCTGCTTAGTCATCCATCGGCTAGGAAGACCATAGATCGGTCCTTGCCTATTCCAGGTTCTGTTGACGACATCAAATCTTGTCTCAGCCGGCAACGAGGATCCTGACACACGCGCGTCGACATATCCACACGCAAACCAGCTCTATGCCATGGAACAGGATATGCTATATATCTGGACACGATCCCTACGTGTGCGCACAGAGCTTCACGGACGCCAGGCATACCAGGAGGATCGTTGAGGACGCAAGACAGAGAATCTGGCGATGAGAGTCTGCAACGTCTGCACCTGCTGATCTTCAACGCTTGTTTTCTCTCTAGTTTAGTGACACCTTAGAAACTGCTCCGATTCAAGAAGAATGCTGACCAGCCATGCTTCTTGCCTCGCTGTTGGAAAGAGTGGGTTTGATCAGTTAAGCATGCCTTGAGGGCCTCATAGGTTCGCCAACCGTCTCCGTGCAGCCTCCATCTCCTCCGGCAACACGACACTGTTCTCTGCATACCACACTTTCTCATCCTCACTCTTCCAAGCCGGCGCATAAACCCCGTCAAGTTCCCATAACAATCTCTCTGTTTCCTCGATATGATATTCCCACGCCATTCCTTTGTCTTGGATGTGAGGCTTCAAAAGGGCATCGACCCCACCGGTTACACGGGCATAAGTGGCAGAGTCCTTGGGCAGATTGATGTGGATGTGGGCGATGTTGATTCTGACGAAGGGTTTGCCTCGAGATCTGGAGATTTCTCCACCGACATACTGATCCTCGTCTGGCACGGGCAGGAAGGTCACCACGACATAAAAGGGAGGCATTCTCGTTTCTGGCCCCGCATACATGGATGTTATGTCTTTGGCGAGTGCTTGCTTCGATTCGACGTCCTGGAAGACGTCCGGGTGGTGGTAGATTCTCCAGTGCGGCATAGTGAGGAGCTGATAGGCCTTGTCTTCAACTGCGATGTTCGATTGGAGTCGGGAATTTGAGGTGTCTCAGAACCCATGTCAAAAACATGGCTGTTGAATCTTTTAGCTACTGTTGGGGGGCGTTGTGCTGATCAGTAATCACACCTTCGGCAGGACGTCACAGAGCAAGTTCTTCTGGGCCCTTCGTGTCCGACTAGTATCCACTGCGTTACCATTGCCTCCATGTTCACTAAACAACTTCAAACTTCTTCGTTGTTTAATTTGGCCGACTAACGCTGCCAGGTTCCGTGGACCCTCACGAGCACCAATCCAGCATGGCTGCTTGGTCATCGGTCGGTCTACGCGAGCAATCCATGTTCAGTAAACATCTCTCTAGAGAAACATCGAGGCTGCTTGGTAATAGAGAACATTGGCTGTTATATGCATGGCATTAAAAGCCACAGCATTTTGGGTAGACTTACATATATGACCCGTATTTCACTGAGGCGGAAATGCAACACCTTGCAGAGGAGGAGCAATCGGTCATCTTTCTAAACTTAAAGAAGCATCACCATGTCCGAACTCGTCTTCATCACAGGGGCGTCTGGCTTCATTGGTTCCCAGACGGCACAGTCCGTGCTCAAAGCCGGCTACCGAGTTCGTCTGAGCATTCGACGCAAAGAACAAGAACAAAAAATCAGAGCATTCCTCCAAGAGCAACCGCAGGACAGAATAGAGTTCGCCCATGTGCCTGATCTGACCCAAGCTGGAGCTTTCGAAAGAGCATTGAAAGGTGTTGATTATGTCTTCCATCTGGCTTCACCGATGCCGGGCAAGGGCGAAGATTTTCAAACGGATTATGTGAAGCCTGCTGTCTCCGGGAGTCTTGCAATCCTGCAGGAGGCCCTGAAGCACGATCAGATCAAGCTTATCGTAGTAACCAGCTCCATTTTGGCTTTGGTTCCTATCGGCGGGCCCAAGGATCCTTCGCTTCGTATCAAAGGTGAGATCTCTTCCAGACAGCACTGGAAATCGAGTTTAACTGACGATTCGTAGCCAATACTGGCGGGCGGCTCCCAGTTGACTTGTCGATGAAATTTGCTCAAGGGTTCGCAGGTCATGGCGCGAAGTACAGCGCCAGCAAGATTGTCGCACATCAGGCGACGCAAGACTTCAGTAAGAAGGAAAAGCTCAAATACAAGCTTGTCACCGTGCATCCGGTCCTCGTTATTGGCGAGTCGTTGGTACAGAAATCTGCCGAACAGATCGACGGCATGAATGCAATCCTTTGGAAATCACTCCAGCAAACACAGCCAACAATGAGCTCTGCTTTCGTCGATGTGAAGCAATGTGCAGAAGCTCATGTGAAGGCGTTGCAGAATTTTGAAAAGCTGCAGACTGGGACCGAATACATTCTGGCATCTCCCGCCTTCGGGTGGGATGCGATAGCGCAGTTTGTGAAAAAGGAGTTCCCCCAGGTGCAGGTCAACTTAGCGGAGAGCCCTTCATTAACGGCAGCTAAGTGGGAGGTAGACACAGAGCCTGCTGAGCGCGACTTGGGTATAAAATGGAGGCCTGTGCCGGAGGTCTTACGAGAGGTACTGGACCAGCAGTTGTCCCTCCAGAAGCAGTCACAGCTATAGTTGATATCAAGTACCAAGCCATGGTCTGTGCCGTGGGAATGATTGCTGCGCTGAGCCGTGCTTCATTATCTCTTCCACGTGCATATTGCTGCAGCGGGCCGATACTGTATCGTTGTTGTTCTTATGCCCCACTCACATGTTTTGACTGAGGATTTCCAGGGGCTGTTCAGAGAACTTGTCAACAAGGTTCTGATTATGCAGTTCTGCGGCAGCAATCGCCCGGACAACGATTAGGAGATACCCAATCTGCATATAGACAACTATGTCAGTGAAGTTGGGCAACTGTCATATGGCACAATGTACCGACCTTTATGTATTCCATCATTCACCTCCATCTCAAGAAATGCCTATTGGTAATTCATCAACACCATGGGCACCAGGTAGTAGTTCCGGGGCGTTGAGAAGCACTTCGAATTGGAAGTTGCCACTTGGGGTGACAGCCTGTGTGTCAGAGCCCCATGCAGAAGTTTGATGCATGCTCACGAAGTGCACCATCTAAGGCTTGATTCGATTGCCAGAGAGAAGATTTTCTCGGTTCGTAGCTTAGCAGTCACCGAGGAAGGATCAGTGGCCATGCTCTTCAGACCAACCCTTGAACGCGCACGTCAATTTTTAGGTCAATTCGACCGTACTCTGCGTGGAGGAGAGCATCCACCTCTCCGATCATACGCAAGCTCTGCCGAACACTAGGTGATATGGAACCTCCATGTACGTGAGTCCACGGCTCGATGAGCTGAGCGAGATGCTTTCCAGCCTCGAGGGCTTGTGAATCTAGTCGCTCTTTCAAGGATGAAATGCGAGTAGCAGCGAGTAGCAGTAGCATAGTGCTAGCCATGCTGGAGTCTGATCAGTGATGGCGACCGCGTGAAAATGTCGAGAACCGGACTCACGAGAGCGAACAGATCCAGGTATCAACCAGGACAGTCTGTGAGAAGGCTCTGAGGTTCATCATGTGAAGTAGACACATCATCAGACAGATCTCGCTCTTGTCGAGCATTTGCGCTGTTAGTGTTTCCCCCGTAGAAGTGCGAGAGAGTACTTGGTTTAAGTACGGCCTATAGATGACCGCTCTGCCTGTGATAGGAATGAGTCAATTTTTCCCGCTTCCGATTCCTGTACGCTCGATTACTCACAGGTCAAATATCTCTGACGTAAAAAGCCGCCCCGTTGGGATTTAGCAGAAGAGGTGTCGACCGAGAACTGGAACACTGGAGGCAGGCAGGTCCTCCACTCTTCAAGCTGATGGTCAAGCTCAGTTACAACATGAGGAAAGCGAGCGTCATCGAAAGCAACACCAGTTTCTGGGGCGTACAGCAAATCGTGAACTCGGTTGAGGAGCCTTCGCATGGAGACACAGGCCAGAAAGTAAAGCGAAGATTGATCTCTCTCAATCTCATCCTCTGAAGTTTGGTAGTAGGCTGGATAAGGTACGGAGGACTCCATATCACTGACGCCTGTCTGAGGTAAGGCCGCGAGCTCAGCGACGTAATCACTCTCCAAGATGAAGCAAGACCAGAATACTCGACGTAGACATTCCGTGTCCACCCCGGTGTCGGCTGAAGTGTAGGCGAGTAACGTTCGACATTTGTTCGCGGTCATACAAACATATGAATGCGCCTGTAGCGGTCTCTGGAGATAAGCGAAGAACAGTGCTGTGAAGAACAAGCACTGTGTAGCGGTGGTCGACACTTCTAAATGGACGCCACTCAGTCCTTGCAAATAGAGCTCGAAGTACGTGTGGGCCAGCACCTGACATCTTTGAACCTGACTGTCCTCTGAGAAGGTTGTCCCATTGTTCGCCAGGCCATCTACGACTTGGCTTGCGCAGCCCAGCGCCATTACTAGGAGAGCTAAGCTCGTCTCAATGCTGTCGTCAATTTGCCTTCCAAGCACACGATTCTCAACATCCGCGAGCTGATGGGTGGTCACGGTCGGATATGCGAAATTGATCGTAGCCTGGAATGCTTGCACAGCAGCACTCACTTCACTTGGCTTCAGCGATGGAGGCGGCTGAGCGGGCTTGCTTGAAGGGTACCTGCGGCGCTGCTGCTCAATGGTGAATGTCTGCTGATAGTGCGTCCGCAAGCCGGGAAATACATCGAAGAATGGCCAGGCTAGCACGGACTCGGTCGTGGAGGTGTGGCGCGCAGATAAAATAGCATTGTCCAGGCTTTCGTTCCTGCGATGTCGGGAGTCGTGTACAAGCTGACGTGCGCCTGTGATGGAGGAAGGCTGTCGATCTGTGGTCACCGTTTGCGGAGATGTCACTGTTGCGCTCTCACCAGGCAGAGGAGAGAGTCCAGGGTGTGCAGAAAGTTGAGCAGTCAAGTATGACAGGCGGTCTTCCAGACGGAGGACTGTCTCCAATATGGCATCGCTTTTGCCCTTAGTGATTGGCTCGGTGCCATACAGACAATTTGTATCGGAGTTCTTGCAATTACGGCAAGGCTGATTGCCATCGCATCTGTCGCAGATGTTAATAGGAAGATGCAAGTGGCATCCCGCGGATTTGCGACTTGCTTGACCTTGCGTTGCCTGCACGTCGCACACGCGTGCGGTCCTCGCCGCCGCTTCTTGGGCGGCTCATCGCCGTTCTGGCTTCCCTCCTCCGGCCCCATTGTCATGTGTCGTGCCCGCCGAGTTGCAGGGATGCTACAGTGTGTTGCAACGATGAAAGAAGCAAGTGAGGAGCACGTCGGTCCGCCTCGGCACGATGTTCTTGGCATTCACCGAGTCCACGTCGGCGACATGGTTCGTGGTGGACAACTCTCTGCGTGCGGCGGTCCGACGCAGCGAGGAACGCCAATGGTCGATCCGCTGCTCATGGCGTGGAGATTGTCGTGCGCTGATACTATATCAGCCTTCCATCTGCATCCTGTCGGTGTGACTTGATTTCATCCTGCGCGGCCCACGAACGGCACACACACCCTCTATCAGAACCATGGCCCAACACCCACTAGACTTCGTCCTGCACAGGTCAGCGTCACAGCTGCCAGACTACAGCAACGAACAAGTCGTGCACAAGAACCGCTTGCCGCATAGAGCATATCACATCCCGAAGGAATCGCTTCTGCTCAGCGGACAGTGGGACTTCCACTATGCCCCAACTCCTCTCCATGCCCCTGATCCCCAGAGCACACAAGGCCACTTCATGACCCCCGGAGACACCTCTGACGACGGCGAGATGGAGTTGGAAATCACAGAGCCCCTGTCTGCTCCAGAGTGGCACCAAATCACAGTACCAGGACATTGGCAGCTCCAACGCTATGGGCGTCCGCAGTACACCAACGTAATTTACCCATTTCCAGTCTGTCCGCCGCACATACCAACCGAGAATCCAACTGGAACATACAAACGAAACTTTGACGTCCCGAAATCGTGGCCTACCACCTCACAGATTAGGCTTCGTTTCGAGGGCGTGGACAGTGCATTCCACGTGTGGATTAATGGCAAACCGGTAGGTTATTCTCAGGGTTCTCGAAATCCCGCCGAGTTCGATGTTACCGAATATCTCAGGGCGAACATGGACAATGAACTGCTCGTGAGAGTATATCAGTGGTCAGATGGCAGTTATATCGAGGATCAGGACCAGTGGTGGCTATCGGGAATATTCAGGGATGTGTATTTGCTTGCGTTACCCGAATCGCGTATTGAAGACTACCACATCAATACAAAGCTTGACAGCCAGTACCAGGACGCGGATCTCCAGATAGACCTCAAGATCCGCCTGAACCAGGATGCAGACGTGGCTGTGCTGTTGACTACGGATGATGGAGTTCTCGCCGGAGAGATGCACACAGCTCTTGAAAAGGAACAGGCTGCCGCGCAAATCTCTACACATATCGCATCTCCTACCAAGTGGACAGCAGAGGAACCGTATCTCTATAATTTGGACATCACTCTATTTGTCAGAGGCAGTCAAGAAGTGCAGCAAACTATACGACAGCGAATTGGTTTCCGCTCTGTGGAGATTTCAGGAGGCTTGTTGAAAGTAAATGGCAAACGCATTTTGCTACAAGGCGTGAACCGACACGACCATCACCCTCAATTTGGGCGGGCAGTCCCTCTCGCATTCATCCGTGACGATCTTCTCCAAATGAAACTCCACAACATCAATGCGTTGCGATGCAGCCACTACCCACCGGATCCGCGGATGCTTGACCTTTGCGATGAGCTAGGTTTGTGGGTCATGGATGAGGCAGATCTTGAATGCCATGGCTTCTATGATGCGGTAGCCCGACCACTGTCGATCCCGGAAGAGATGGACCACGAGGAACGAAAGAAGCTAGCCTTTCCCCAAGCAGCTGCGTATACCTCTGACAATCCTGCATGGGAGGCTCAATATGTCGAAAGGATCACCGCAGTCATACAACGCGACAAGAACCATGCATCGGTGATCATGTGGTCATTGGGGAACGAAGCATTCTATGGCCGTAACCATCGATCCATGTACGAGTACGCACGGCAGACAGATCCCAGTCGCCCCGTCCACTACGAGGGTGATGCACAAGCGCTTTCAGCTGATGTCTTTTCGTACATGTATCCGTCAATTGAAAGGCTGAAAAAGCTTGCTGAATCAGAAGGCGTGCTTGATGGCAAGTACGAAAAACCTATTGTTTTGTGCGAATACGCTCACGCGATGGGCAACGGTCCCGGCAACTTGGAAGGCTACCAGGAGCTTTTCCGTCGTAATGCACGCTTGCAGGGTGGTTTCATTTGGGAGTGGGCAAATCATGGCCTTCTCACACAATCTCCAGACGGAAGAGCTTTCTATGGATACGGTGGCGACTTCGGTGATGTTCCAAATGACTCTACTTTCGTGATGGATGGACTGTGTTTTAGCGACCACACCCCAACACCTGGATTGACGGAGTACAAGAAGGTCATAGCACCTGTCAAGGCCGAGCTCAAAGATGGGCACGTGGTTGCCACTAACCTTTACGACTTCACCGGGTTGGAGCACATCACTGCGGTCTACAAGGTCGAATCATTTTCTGACGGGTTGGTGAAATATCCTAGACGTATTACTTCTGAACGCACTAACGAGCGAGAAAGGTCAAAATTGCTTCAATCGGGAACGGTAGACCTACCGGGCGTCAAACCGGGACAGTCGTTCAGGATTCTGCCTCCGGAGGCCGCTCTCCGATTAAAGCAGCCTGATACATATCTTACAGTCAGCTTCCGCCTGCGATCTGCTTCGTCATGGGCTGATGCAGGACACGAGATTGCATGGTTTCAGCATCAATCAAGCTCCGATGACTTAGACACCGCTCCTGGAAACGTGCAGCACGGCAGAAATTCAGCTGCGACGAGATTAGCTGACAAAAAGTTCGCTGCCTCGCTCATTCGAGCAAATGACATGCGTATTGGGACGTCTCAACTCGCCTGGACAGTCTTCAGCGGCGATTTCAAGATTGTTTTCGATAGATCTAATGGGCTGCTGTCATCATGGGTTTCGGGTGGACAAGAGCTCCTCGCCACGGAAACCATGCGCCAAAGTCTTCTCATACCAGGATTCTACCGTGCTCCCACTGACAACGACAGACCGAAGGATGATCTGGATTGGAAGCGCTATGGTATAGATATGCTGACCTCTCAACTTCGAGCCAGCAGCATCGAGCGCAAATCATCAAGTGAAGTCGAAATCAGCGCCACTCTCTTCCTCTCACCACCGATCCTGGATTGGGGTTATACAGCCAAGATGCTTTATCGCATCAGTGCTACTGGTTCATTGGCCGTGGAAGCTACACTGAAGCCAAGCGGCAAAAGACCCAGCACTCTACCTCGTATCGGACTCGACCTCCGTCTCAACAAGGCTCTCACTGCAGCCGAGTACATAGGCTTGGGTCCAGGCGAATCGTACCCAGACAAGCAAGCTGCTTAGCGGATGGGACTTTTTACCTCACAGGTAAAGGAATTGGCTACAAATTACGAAGTGCCACAAGAAAATGGTAATAGGATGGGCGCCAGAAGCGTCAAATTCACGGACGAAAACGGTGTGGGCTTACAGGCGACGCGACTAGATGGCAACGGCAGCTTTGCGTGGGCTGCTGGTTATTACTCTTCGCAGACACTGGCTATCGCGAGACATCCTCATGAGCTGGTAGAAGAGGGTGCATTACTTCTGCGACTCGATGTTGCCACCTCGGGAGTGGGAAGTGGGGCATGCGGTCCTGCAATACTGCCTGAGCATGAGGTGAAATGCGAGGAGGCACATTTTGCGTTTCAATTGCAGGCCGTCGCTGGTCGGTAGGAGTGACACTGAGAGCTGTCCACGCATTGGACAAGCACATTTCTGGGGAGAGTGAACCTATACGCCAAGCTCATCCATCTGCGAAAGTACTTCAGGGCTAGACACAGCCAAGCCCATACTTTGTCGAGCAAAGACAGCGCGACGTGCCATGCCAATGTTTTCTTACAAATACATTTGTACCTGAACGTCAATATATAGCTCTTCGCAAGCCGATGCAATGTTGCAGAAGGGGACGTCTCCAACCTTCCATCTACCTGATTCATTGTCGTGACTAGGAAAATGTCTCACCTCTCGTACTTTTCCTATGCCAAGAACTTCCACTACTCCCAGTCTGTCCGTCTTCCACACGATCAGATACTCGTCTCGGGGCAACCAGGACTGGATCGACAGACTGGACAAATTTCGACAGACATCCGCGAAGAAATTAATCAAGCCTTTCGAAATGTAGATACAGCAGTCAAGGAAGCTGGAGGTATGTGGAGACTAATTTGTGCAATGAGCTTGCATTCCACCCCCCTCGAACTCATGTTGCCGGTGAAAGTTCAAAGCTGATTGGGAGCACCGGCGTGCTGCTGTGAAGGGTCTGGCATCGAACAAGTCTACAAACTGATCATCTACTTCGCACCGTTGACAAATGAGATCATGGGGCCATGTGATGCAGCGCTGAAAGAATGGTTTCCTAAGCACGCACCCCTTTTGACTGGCATTGGGGTTGAAAAGTTGGCATTGGAGGGAATGAGAGTGGAGATCGAGGCCTGGGCTCATGATGGGAAAGCATGACGTGAAGATGTGCAGGTATTATTCCGCAGCCCAACGTACAGGCTATCGTCTCGCAATTATCTACCACGCGCCATCTCCTGTATTTCTTCTGCTATCTCTCAACGAGCGAATAGTGATAGCTAAATCACCGATCTTCCTCGCACCCGGCGGAGCGGTACCACCAGGCATCTAGACACAGCCCTCGTGTGGTGGACCCCCGTCAGCTCCAGGGGCCTGGCAGTTGCCTGTTCCGAAACCATTGTTGCTGCAGCAATACAAGCCAGCGCAGCAGCGGATGGCGGCGGAGTCGCAGTAGTCACCTCCATTGCCTTGGCACTGTGGATATGGATCAACGACCACGCTGTGCGCTGAATGGAATTGCCTTGGAATAGAAACTTACTCTTTTTTCGATGAAGGGGTTTGGGAGGCTGGCAGCTGTGGCAAGGCCGACGGCGACGGCGAGGATAGCGAAGAATTTCCTAGAAGTATACAGTCAGAAGAAGGTCGGGGCTGAATATGTTGGAGAGCTGTACATGATTGCGGAGTTTGCTGGTTTCGAATGGGATTCTGGTTCTGGTGTTTGTGCTTGTGCTTGTTGTGTGTTTGGAGCTGATGATGGAGATGCTGGGGGAGTAGCAAAGAAGACATTTTTTATATTCGTACCTCAGGACTTCAACGAACAGTCCATCCTCCTGAACACGCGCGATGGATTCCATGCCAGCAACATGTTAGGGCATTGAGTCGCAGCGAGCGACGCGTTCTCCTGGCCACAATGATGCTTGGAGGATCGAAACTTCGAAGGCGAGGACCCGTAAATGCCTTGTTGCTGCTCAAATAAGAAGTCGAATGGAATATCTTCTTTCAGCTCACGCGACCTTGCCTGAGTGGTGTGTGATTGTCGACGCAGAGCAATTTACGCCGCAACATGTGGCATGTGCTATGCCTGAAGTGGCTCTCTGTATGTCAGGCTACTATGTGGCATGTCTGGTTCGATCGTAAAGACTGATGATCCGATCTTGCGGACGGGTCAACAACAGCTCCGCTCGACCCTTGTAATACTGCAGCATACAGAATTAGTCTCTCCTTGGGGAGGGGTCTGAGACATCCGTGCACGGAGAGGTCCGAGCATGGCGATGTGGAGCAATGATGTGCGCGTGGACGCGATTGTTGTACACCGGTGAGAGAGCTTGTGATGTTGGTTTGGGTCACAGCCTGTGTTGTACTTCCGTCGGTCACTTTGTAAGCAATTTGACTTCCAAACAAGCAAGGCCTGCTGCGTAAGACACTTTTGTCAGCTTTGCTCTGCCAATCACATGGAGTCTTTGCCCTGGCCTGACCGTCAAAAGCAATGATTAGCCACCACAAGCGGGTGATGTACGCGTCCTATGAAACAGCGCCTCTATTTGACTCCTTTCCGAGCTCATCGGGCTGTGTATGATGTGTACTGAGCCAGATCACAATGGCAGAATGCATAATGACTTGATGACCAGCAGTGCTCGCACGTGGAGCTTGGTCACCTCACAAACAGCATTACATGCCCGTCCCGCTGAGCGCAATTGTAGCAGTTCGCTTCGTTCCGGCCAATCTGCAGCGTTGTCTGCACCGGCGTCATAGGTGTTGAAAGGTTCCATCGTCGAGAGTTCCATTCAACATTTGTGGATTCTCTGCCAGGTGGGGGCTTGCGCAAAGGTACATGCAACGCCATGCAGGCCGCTGTGATGGAGAGTTGGCCTGACTGCGATCGACAGACAAGCTAATGTGCTCGCGTGAGCAAGGCTGAGCCGATATGGAGTGGCAGTTGCCAACACGCATGAAATATCATAACCATATCTGGCAAAAGGGCATTTTGCGGCCTATAATTAGATTGCTGATCCAGGGGTCTTTATCCTCCTGGACAAAGGCTTCTCAGAACTCATTGGCAGGGCTTGTGTTCCTTAAAGGCGAGCTTGATTCTGACGAGTCATGCTATAGTCCGGTCGTGTTGACTGCAGGACTGAGTTTCCATCCTTGAGAGAAACAGACCTGCCAAATCTTAGAGCAGGGATGTGGGACCATGCAGTCGCGATTCGATATCATCATCAGGTAGCTAACAGAGACTCATCTTTCATCAGCCTTGCGCCAGTCTCCGAAGTTAATGACGTCGAACGCGAACAGAGCTGAGAGTATGTAAGCCAAAGCTCAAGCAGACTTTTGAATTCCCGACGTTCCTTGAATGGTCTCCGTGCCGACCGGCGGGTCTGTCTCGTGCCATGGTCGTGCTTAGGGCTCCAGCTATCAACATGGAGCGACGTTGAGGGGCGAGTCTGAACCCGACTGGGGTCATCGTCCGCAGCTCTTCCCTTGGCGACCACTTCCGCCAATGGGCAGTGATTCCAGATACCACTTCTCTGCATCCTGCTTCACAGCCCGAGTTCTTAATGCCTTATTTCGCGTCTCAGCCTCGATCAACATGACAAAGGCACGCGAGCAAATCTATAGGCCACTTGTGCCTGCAAGGAACCAATCCAATACTCACGTGATGTCTCTATCAGCTTGGGATCAAGCACCATGAACGTGACTGCGACAGCGTTTACTCGCTCGGGAGAATACTTGCACTGCGCGCATGCTCAAGGAATGCTTTCTCCATCGCAGAAATCTGCACGTGTCTTGTGCAGCGAGAATGGGTAACGCACAAAAAACCTCTCAGTCTTTGAAGGCCAGAATCACCGCGTCTGTACCCAGTGGGAACGCCGAGCACGTGCTTCCATCTTACTGCACCTGCAGAGACAACCATTCGAAGCCCTTGACAAGCTGTAACAGTATCGACGAGAAGCTTGGGCTTGAAAGACTCGGTCAAAGCATGAGGACAGTAGTACGGCAAGTTCTAAGATGAAATGAGACATTCTTGGAAAGAAAGGATCAGAGAGCCTGTATTTCTCGTATGGACATATTTGCCCTCAAAGCGCGAAAGTGGGTATCATCAGTCTGCTGTTTCCTATGCATTTGTCCTGGTGTCCTGTAGTCCCAGGCTGTGGTCGTACGCAAGTCATTTCATCATGTCGCGGCATCTTCACTCATCATCAATGAAGCCGTCGTCTTCTGCATCCATGGCATCATTCGAGCCCTCGATAGCATACTTGGTCCCAAGCGCTTCCTGCGCCTGTCGCATCATCTCTTGTATCCGGTTACTCATGCTCGTCATCGTCTTATCCTGCTTTGCTTGTCGCCGTGCTACTGTCCTCATGCTTTGACCGAGTCTTTCAAGCCCAAGCTTCTCGTCGAT
>ANSM01007390.1:0-10011 GCA_000347735.1 Cercospora canescens BHU | reverse complement strand
CCCTGGCGAGACGAGACGTGGGAGGGGCAGCTCGGCACGTGTTCGCTCCGGTCACCCTCTCGGCCGCGAGTGAAGTGACTTGGCAATGTTTCCCACGCGTCTCCGTGTGCGTGAGAATGTCAGCCTCCATCTGCTTTCTCTTCCATGATGACCAGCCTCGCCTCTACTGTGCCATATCAAGAAATGGACGTTGTTGTCCTCGATCAATGTGGCAGTCTCCACCGGATCGCCCGGCACCGGAAGCCCAAAGACGTACGCGGCCGAAGTTACATCACCGCGTGGTGGGATGGAGTCCATTCAGGGCCAGTCCCACGCTGCTTTGCCATTGGATTTCTCGTGGCCACAACGCGTGCATCGCGCTTTGAAAATGGCTCACGGCAGGCGCAAGCTGCACTCAGACGCATATGCGCAACAGTTACGTAACTCCAGGACGGACGTTCTGACGTCCTCTGCAAGTATTGCTCAAAAGTGAAGTAATTCTTGCTTCCACGGCTACCCATTGTCATCTTCCCTCTGAATTCCATTTCACTGCAGGATCAGATTGACACCAGAGTCCCGACCGCTCCAGTACTGACATCCAATACCGCGACCATGGTCCACCAACACGGTGACCACCACGAGATCCCATCTCAGAAGAGAAAGGTCAAGGCCGGCGCCTGGCTACCAGCGGATCACCGCATTCATGAAGAATGGCTTGATACGCAAATTGGCCATGCTCACGACAAGAAGCAGGAGCTTATTCCCGTACTCCAAGAATTCAAAGACTTCATCGAGAGCAACACCAGAATCTACATGCTCTTCGTGAAGATGTTTGAGGAAGTGCCGCAAAAGCATCCCTATGACAAGGTAAATCCGTCCAGATGAGTACGTGTTGACTTGGGTGTTCACAAATCACAGGACCCCACCGGCCGCAGGCAAATTCGAGACTATCACCACCTCCTCGAGATCCTGAACCACGTCTTCGGGCAAGCACCCACGTGGATCGACGCCGCAGCGAATGTGGGCATGGTCGGCGTTCCCATGTGCGCAATCCTCGACTACCCCATGGGAACGCCTTCCGGTCACGCAGCCTTCCTCGATCCCGACGTCAACAAGATGCTGAAAAAGGTGCTCAATGAGTGGGGCAAGCTGTTGACGACACCCAAATCTGCCGAGGTCCTGAACAATGGCAAGCAGGGCTGGTTCGGAGATGTAGGACAAAAGGATATCATGGAAGTCGCGAATGCGCCTTATCAGAGCTCATACAAGTATGCGTCGGCGTGACGGCGAGGAAAATGAAAAGCTGACACGATCTCCAGGTTCGAGGACTTCTTCGTCTGCGACCCAAAAGCGAAGCATTACGGCTACAAGTCATGGGATGACTTCTTCACTCGCCAGTTCCGAGACGAAGTCCGACCCGTGGCTTCTCCCGACGACGACAACGTGATTGCGAATGCCTGCGAGAGCAAAGTGTTCAATGTGGCGCGCAACGTCAAGTTGCGAGACCACTTTTGGATCAAAGGCCAGCCGTACTCGGTGCGGGATATGCTCGCCAATGATCCTCTCGCCGAAAACTTTGCCGGGGGAACAGTGTACCAGGCATTCCTGTCCGCGCTCAGTTATCACCGGTGGCACTCTCCCGTGAGCGGAACGGTGAAAAAGGCGTACGTGCAGGATGGAACGTACTTCTCCGAACCACTGTTCGAAGGTGTGGGAGAGCCGGGCACGACGGACATCAATCCAGACGGCATCAGCGTCGGCCAGGGATACCTCACCGCCCTCGCTACCCGAGCCATCATTTTCATCGAAGCCGATAATCCTGCAATCGGCCTCATGGCGTTTATCGGAGTCGGCATGGACGAAGTGAGCACGTGTGAGATCACCGTTAAGGAGGGGGAGCACATCCAAAAGGGACAACAGACGGGCATGTTCCATTTTGGAGGGAGCTCGCATGTCTTGCTTTTCCGCAAGCATGTCAACATCGAGGGCTTCCCGGAGCCGGGTCGCAAGGAAAATGTTCCGGTTCGAAGCCAGGTCGCCGTCGTGAAGCCATAAATCCGCGACTTCCTTTCTCGTGGCTTGCACGCGCGGGGAGGCTTCGCTGAAATCGGCGACGTGCATCGGTGACGCAAGACAGTGCCGGGTGAAGTCCAGGAGAACCTGGTCTAGAGCAAAGGAGCTCAGCCGCGGAGGATGCAGCTGAACCAATCCAGCATTTACGAGAGACACTTGACAGGACCAGGCAAACAGTACGAAGTGGAAGGCAGAGTAGGTAGATTTGCGGCACAGCAGCAGCAAGAGCAGCAGCAGCAGCAGCTGTAAAAAAAAAAAGATAACCAACCCACGAATTGAAGGGTCCCCCTCCATACACGTTTTTCCTTTTCCCCAAAAACGCAGAAAGGGTATCCACACACAAATATCATGCGCCGTGAGGCTTGTTCCCGATCTTGTACTCGAAACGCCATGAAAAAAAAAACATCCACTCCCATCCTCCCAGGCGTGTACACAGACAGGCGCGCGCACGTATATCGCATTAGCGAGCCCGACTTTAATCTCACCCCAGCCTCCTCTCCATCTGTTCCACCCGGGCACGGAAACCGCGAACGATTTCGCGGATCCGCTTGATCTTTTCGAATTCATTTTCCAGCTCGTCGATTTGTTGGAGGATGGCTCGGAAGCGGGCGATTTCGTTGTCGGCCATTTGGATGGCGTTGCCGGAGCGGTCATATTGTGCTTGCGTTGCTCGTTCGGTGGCTTCGTTGAGCTGAGACTGTGGTTAGCTTTGGGAAGCTGGGTAGCATTGGGATGTTTGTGTGAATGGTAGGAGAAGAGAGAGAGAGAGAGAGATATGGAGTGACGCGCACCTGTTCTAATCGTTGCTGGATGGCTTGCATGACTCGGTCGAAGTGCCGCGAGAGTAATTGGAGACTGCCCGGGTCGAGGAGGAGTCTTCCTTGACTGGAGGCTGCGGAGCCGGCTGGGCTTCGAGCTTGTGCGTGAGCAAGCTGTTGGTGTTGGCGGAGGGCGGCGACATCTTGGGCGGAGAGGCCGAGGCGGTTGTCTGCTATGGATGAGGCGGGCGTTGCTGGAGCTTGCTGCGGAGGAGAACGAGGATGAGACGACGAAGGCATCGGTCATGATGTCCCGCGTCGTCTCACTAGTTGAGCTCATGTCTGACGGCAGAAGTGATGGAGACAGAGCGCATGGTGGCGACGCGGCCACGGTACTTGTGATGCTGTGTTCTTCCTCTTTTCCGCGAGAGGAGGACGAGTGTATAGTAATGAGAGAAAGAGAGAGAGACGGAGAAAGAGAGGCGGTGACCTAGGGTGGGTGGGTGGTGGCAGCGAGGATCATTTCAAACAAGAGGACATGACATTGGGGCAGACTGACTTGAGATGCTCGCATCCATTGTCGCAAGGCCAGCCCAGGTAGCACAGATGGTCAACAGGTCAAAGCCCCCCCCTCCATCCCATCCCGGGGGGAGAGCGAGACGGAGCTGGCTTCACAAATAAGTTTCGACTCGAGCGCGGTGGGCACGTTACCGCGCGGCTATAATAATGTGTGCATTTCTCGTCAGTGCGTCGTCGCAGTGATGATCTCATCATCACACCCGCTGTCTCTGTGTCGGTTCATTGCGACACACGACGCGCCATATCAATCGATTCGTCGTCCATATCTCTCTCGGTCGTGCATCCGCCGTGTCTTCTGGACCGGACATGTGCGAAGCGATAGGATACAAAGGTACTTCGCGCGCTCCTTTCGTCAGAGAGCTGTCAAGCCTTGTCCCATGCGGCGCCGAATTCCCGAAGCTGCAAACGTGCGTCCGTGTGGTGCGGCATGGTTCTCCTCACAGCTTACCCGCCGAACTGGAACTGCTGCTGCTTTGCTCGGCAGATCCATCGTTGTTGAAATTGCATCAAGGGAACGAGTCAGCGGTCCACGGAACCCGACACCTGTGCGAGAAGGGTACGGCAGCGGCGGAGCGGAAGGCTGATGAGCCTGCTGCGGTCCAATATGGAGGCAAATAGGAGAAAGACCGTGCCGCTGGCTGCTGAACGAGCGCCATGAGGCTTTGATGCCCTGCATCGGAGCACTTCAAGCACCCTGATAGTGCCTTCTTGTTCACCTTCTAGCGCCATTTGAGAGCATTGCTTTGACGTCTGTCACTGCTCGTGATCAAGTGACGCAGCAGTCCTGCGCACGCGAGGGTGATCGCAATGTACTCAGGATCTGTCGCAGACTGGATACGCTGCAACCACATGCTGGTGAAGCGAGAGCAACGCTGCCAGGGACGTCTTCACCAACCGCGGCACTTCATTCGAAATCGTCTCTAGCACCGAACGCAACGTGGGATGTGTGTGGCATAGAGATTGCTCCTGCCGCTTTGAACCAGCTTCTCACACCACGCGGACGATAGGCGAGGTCGTAGGTAGATCTGCTCGCCTGATGGAACAGTTGCAACGCTTTCGACATAACCCATCTATTTCCGCCCCTCCACCATGATGATGTGGTAGCCCTCTGTCGTCTTGCACTCGGCAATGACCGGTTTAGCCGTCGTCGATGCTGCCAGGTCAAATGCCACAGCTGAGAATTCCGGCAAAAGTGCCTCCTTCGTCTTCCAACCCAGAGCGCCGCCTACAGGCCGTGTAAGTCTTCTGAGACGATTGGAGGGAAAGACCATGTCGAGCTTACCAGTTCGCGCCTTGTCTTCCGAGAATTCTCGCGCTACATCGTCGAACTTGGCTCCTGCGTTGATCTTTGCCAAAGCCTCCTCTTTCTTCGCGTGCTTTTCACAGAGGATGTGACGAACGTTGATGGTTTGCGCGCCCGATTTGGCTTTGCCTCCGCCCTTGTCGTCCTTGGAGTCTTTGCCTTTGCCCTTGTCGCCGCCTTTGCCTTTGGGTGCCATGGTGTTCGTGCAAGCAAGTGACCAAGTAAAAGTGTAGAGATGGAGGGGCAAGCGAAGCCGATTTGTGTGGCAAGCACATCCCGCCAATGCCACGACTCTCACCACAGCACACAACCCAGAAGCTCTGCAACGCAGCTTTCGACTGCAGGCAAGACCGCAAGTACCTGAGACTGCTCAATGATCACAAACGCATACAAGCAATAATTGCTCGCGTCCAACATGGAGTCAGCGCGCATCTCCAGCGTCCCGCGCTCGATGTACTACATCCCCAACTTCATCACACCAGAGGAAGAAACTTACATCCTCTCCCAAGTAAATCTCCCGCAATCCTTCCTCTTCCATCATCGAACTGCACTAACCACCACCACAGATCCCCTCCAATCGCTGGATCACCCTAACCCATCGCCGCCTGCAAACTCTGCCCGCTAAGCTCACAGCAACAAACACCCTAGTCACAAGCACCTCTCTCCCACCATGGCTCCAAGACCCCATCGTCTCTCGTATTCACAACCTGGGAAAACTGTTCGAAGGTGCACCCCATGGAATCAACCACTGCCTCATGAACGAATACTTGCCGGGACAAGGCATCATGCCGCACGAGGACGGGCCGGCATATTGGCCCGTCGTAGCGACAGTGAGTCTGGGCGGGAGCGTAGTATTGGACGTGAAAGCCAAAACGGACGCGAAGGCGACAGACGGTGATGAAGAAGAGAGGGGAGGAGAGGGACCGGGGAATCAAATCGCTCCCACGAGCACAGCAGCGGACGCCCCACCTTCCTGGCGTATCCTGCAAGAACCTCGTTCGCTGCTCGTCACGACCGGAGAAGCGTACACGGAGACGCTGCACGGAATCGCCGAGGTCATGGAAGATGAGAATTTGAATGCGCGGACGGTGGCGAACTGGGGCTTACTGGGTGATCGGAGCGTGATAGAAGAGAGTGAAGGGAAAAATGTGCGCTTGACGAGAATCAGTCTGACATACCGCGATGTCAAGAAAGTCTCTTCGATCGGCAGCAGAATCTTTGGCAAACCGAAAAGTCGAACCTCAGACTTGGATTGAAAGTGGGTACAATATGTCCAATTCCGCTTCAAGTTTCCACAATTGATGTCTGCTACTTTTGCCAACTCGTCGAGTCGACTACGGGACGAAAATGGGCTTGTCCCAAACCACAACATGCAAAAGAAAAAAGGGTCCGAGGCAAAAGGCTTGCACGGTCTCTCTAACACTTCTTCACCTCGGAGTAGCGCTGGCCTGCAAAATCCCAGTTGACCACGCTCCAGTACGCCTTGATGTAATCCGGGCGTCGGTTCTGGTACTTCAAGTAGTACGCATGCTCCCAGACATCGAGCCCGATGATGGGAGTTCCCTCCGCGCCCGAAATGGACTTGCCCATCAACGGCGAGTCCTGGTTCGCGGTCGAGACGACCTTGAGCGTGCCGTCTTCCTGGTGCACCAACCACGCCCAGCCCGAGCCGAAGACGCCCGTGGCGGCCTTTTCGAACTGCTTCTGGAACTCCTCGAAGCTGCCGAAGTTCTTGTCGATGGCGGCTTTGAGGTCGCCGGAGAGGGTCGTGTTGAGCTTGAGTTGCTTCCAGAAGAAGCTGTGGTTCGAGTGGCCGCCGGCGTTGTTGCGCACGCCCGTGCGGTTGACTGAGGGGATTTGGTCTTGGACTTCTGCAAGCCGGGTGACCAGGTCGTCGACTTGGAGCGTCGAGAGCTCATTGTCTTTGAGGAGGTTGTTGAGGTTGTTGACGTAGGTTTGGTGGTGTTTGGTGTAGTGGATCTCCATCGTCTCCTTGTCGAAGAACGGCTCGAGGTCGGCGTAGCCGTAGCCCAGCAGTGGGAGAGAGTAGGCGGCAGCCATGTCTGTTTGGCGTGCGGTTAGGCTGGGAGCATCGGAATCGCATTAGCATGCATGTCGACTTTTCATGTGAAGGACGTCCAGAGAAGGGACCTTCGACTTACCCGTTTGCAACGTGGTCGACGCGTGCTTGCGCAGAACTCATGAGACAGGCTGCCAGAGCGCGAACGGAAAGATCACAGAATCGAACCATGGTGAATGCTGTCGAAGCGGGGTTTGTCAGACGATGACCATTAAGGTGAAAAAATGAGCAACAATGAGTGAGTTTCTGCAGCTGTGAGAGGAGAGCTTCTGTCGGCGGCGGCGGCTGGCTGGTGAGCACACGGGCTCGCACAGCTTCAAGTAATCAATCGACTCTCCCCCGACGGCTGGGTGAAACGGTGGAACCTGGAACCTTGCGCAGTGGTGCTTGGGGCCAAGAGGCGATCTAAAAATTGTAAGCAGTGATGTCGTGCTTATTTTGTCCAATTCTAATAATCCACTCGCGTTTGCTGCGGGTGAGATGGGGCAGGCTCAAGTGAAGATCACACTTTCTCCTTTTGACTCTCTCCTTCCTTCGCTATCCACTCTCCAAACGGGCGCCAAGTGAACAGTGACGTCCAAACGCTGATCTCGCTGTTCTGCAGCAATTGCCGCCTGATGCCTACATTGTACAAGCCTGTGGACAGGCATGGCACGGTTCGCCACGTTGCACAGAAACCATGCGTGTGCATTCCAGGCGCGTTCGCTGTGCGCGCACCACGCCGTGTCATTTTGACGTCCAGGATGTCCCCTCAGACTGAACTCTGCCCGCATAGTCCGGTCTCGCATAAGCTTCGAGGACAATCCGGGACGACCACCACGAGCCGATTCAGCCTCACTGTAGCGAGCCCGTTCATGGAGTCCGGAGCTGTGTGTAAGAGCGTCAGCTTCCACATGGAGAGAGCTGCGGGGAACGGGGCGTGGTTTCTTGTCTCCTGAAAGGGGCGTCAGTTGAACCACGCAGATGTCTGTTCTTACGAAGCCAAGAGATCGACTTAACAATGGAGAACCGCTGGAACATGCCCAGTAGCTTGGCGATTCTGTGTCAATAGCGCAATAGTAGCTTGTCAGCATCGGCGTTGTAGATGCACGCCGTATGTTCTGCAGCCTGTATATGTATTACAACGGCAAACGGAGATGACTGAATGCCATGGGTTGGTGCACAAAATTGATGTTGAAAACGAAGTGCATTCGATGCGTGACGACATCTAAATCGTACTGAAACCCAAACGCCCTTTGTGCCCTCAAGGGCGAATTCATACATGACTGATGATGAAACACATCCTCGTCCACCCAGCGTTCCAGACAGAGCTGCCGCTCGATATCTTCCCACAACGCCTCTTGCGCCTCGTCAACGTCGTCAAGTATTGCAACAGGGCTGACGTACAACTTAAGCTGTGGTGGGCAGACTTGGGTACTTAGCCTCTTCTTGCTTGTTCGCTGCTTGCTCCTGTTGTCGCTGCTGCTCGAAGGCTTCAGTGAGCTTGTCCTCGACCATCCTATCGGCGCTGACTTGCTTCTCCTCGGCACCCTCCTTGGCCGCGGCAGAGTCATCCTCGAAGTCACCGCTCTTGAGACGATCTGCGACCCACTTGCGAAGAGCTTCAATGAGGCGAATGTTCTCAACCCACTCCTCTTGACGCTTGTCGTCGGCACCATCTGACTGAGCTGCAGGAGTAGAGGCGCTGTCACTACCTGCGCCATCCTCGCCGCGGAGAGCAGGGTCGATGGTGCTGTTACCCTTGCTCTTGGGGCGCTTCGGGTCGGAAGCCTTTGGTGTCCGGCTTCCATCATCAGCATCGGCCATCTCGGTGTCCTCAGCCTTTGCATCTGGAGCCTGGCGCTGAAGGCGACCACCGCTGTATCGGCGGCCGTCAAGACCCTCAAACCCAGAGGCGAGGCCAGATGCGGGAGCGGAGGTGGTGGTTGGGTAGCCGGACCCAAGGTCGGACATTCCAGTGACAGCTGGAAGGCTTGGGTACATGTTACTGGCGGCGCTACCAAAGCTGGCTCTGCTATGGCTGCTCATGGGCGAATGGCCGGAGCTGGTGTATGAGGAAACTGATGCTGGTGTAAGGGCTGGGGTGTCGAGAGCCGATGAGGCGGACGTGACGCCGTGCATGCTAGAGCCACTGCTCATGGCACCGGAGCTACCAAGGTGGTTCTGGAAGTTGGGCGGGCTGTGGCTTGAGCGATACTGAGCTTGGTGACCACCCAGGCCGAAGTCCCCAGTGAATTGCGAGTGCAGACCTGGCTGTTGCACACCAGCGGCGGCAGCAGCGTTGCCAGACTCGTAGCCCTTGCTGGTCTCGTAGACAGTAGCCTGAAGTTGTTCCAAGAAGCGGTCAATGTCCTGGAGGTCATTCTTGGTGCGTGCATTTGGCAGCGGCAGAGAGTATCCGTGAGTGGCAACGCTGCCATGAGGACCGCCACTTCCGCCTCCCATACCGCCTCCGTTGCTGAACGAGTCGAGGAAGCTGGCAGCATTGAAGCCGCTAGAGCCACCACTGTATCCGCCGCTGTTGTTGTAGCCCGTGTTGTACCCACCACCGCCAACTGGGAGTGGAAGAGCATTGCCCTGCTGAAGTCGATGCCCAACGTCGTAGTAGCTGCTTGGGTCGATCGCGCGGCGCTTAATGTCTCCCAAGAAGTCGTTGAGCGCCTCGATCGCGCGTCTCCTAGTGTCCATGCTCTGGATATCGGCGAGTGCGGAGCTGTTCGGGTAGTTGACAGAGCCGTAGCCGGCATACTGGGCGCCGGCTTGTTGCGGGTAGGAGCCACCGTTCGCGCCGTTGGGCATGCCAGGCTGGTAGGATGGATATGGGTTGCTCATCGAGTCGTGGCCGCCGGCGCCGTAGTAGGAAGATGCTGCAAAAAAATTAGTCATTTTGTTCGCCATGCGAGTGGGCGCGGTACACTTACGCTTGCCATTCTGGGCTCCAATGCTACCGCTTCCGCTGCGGCCAGCACCGTGCTGAGGAGAGTTCATCAAGACGCTGTCGTCAGCGTGGGTCTTGACATGCTTCTTCAAATCCTGAGGGCGCTTGAAGGCCTTGCCGCAGAAGTCGCACTTGTGCGGCTTCAGAGGAACGTGGACGCGAATGTGCGAAGTAATGTGGTCACGCTTGACGGTGGTCGTCCTGCAGGCGCCCCACTGGCAGGTCAAATTGAGGTTGTTGGTGCTCTTGCGGCCAACATGGCGTTCGCAGACGTGGTCCTGCGCGGGTGGTCAGCTGGCTG
>ANSM01007386.1:0-15051 GCA_000347735.1 Cercospora canescens BHU | reverse complement strand
GCATAATAGCGAATTACCTAAATATATAGCGATTGTCGTTAGTATCGTGGTTATAGTTGTAGTTAATTGTAATTAATGCGATAATAGTAAGTAAACTGAGAATCAAGCGAGAGTGAAGTAGTAACAAGTTGGCCACTCTGGGCTTCTGTAAAATGACCTCACCAACACAACTGGTGAGACAACAATTTAATATCGACACTTCACGACGGAGGACTTCTTAACTCAGTCCACATTGTTTCAGCGTCAACGCAGCTCGGTGTCTTTCACCTGCATCTCCGATGACTGGTCAAGAGCGGCTACGAGCCTTGTCTTATCACGAGGGAAATCAAATCTACTCGTCAACCAAATCTCCAATGTGTCGTCGCGAAATCACCTACACATCTTCACTTGCAACGTGAGTATTGATTTGGCACCTTATGGAACACTTATCAAAATCGTGATGTGCGCAACTTTTGTCCTCCATGACAGATACCAGAAAATCTTCAGTGTCAGCGAGCCATTCCTTCATCATATCCTTTCCCAAAAGTCCAAATCCATCAACGGCTGGCTTCTGAGAGCATTTGAGCTTGACGCGAAGATGAGGCCTCATAAACGCTGCGACTACCCTCGATTCCTGGCAGCACCAGAACCCAGCATTCTACGCCGCCTGGGAACCTTGAAGCTGCAGGCATCGGAGGTCGTCTCGAAGCTCGCCAATGAATAGGCGGCATCCGGGACATAGCAGCAAAGTGAGCTCGAGTCGATTATCTGTCTTCCAACACACACACATTTCTTCAATACCATCCTATCCCCTCACCCACGGCCGAGCCCTCTTCGTATCCATCCACGTGAGCCAATTAGCGATTCTATGCTCCAGAGGCTCATCATATCTGGCGTAGAACACTGTTCCAGGAAGCACCAGGCCCTCCAGTCTCGCCAAGGTGGCCATTGCTCTGACTTTCACGATGGCTTGGTGTCTGGTCCGCCGTTCCTGTCCGTGTCCCAACACAATACAATCAATCCGAAGTCGAAACCGAGTTGGCACCGAAGCAAGCCATTTCAGAACAAGATTCTGGTTGGCCGTGCTGAAGCGGAAAACGGTGTTGCGGCTGTAGTATTTCTTGGAAATGTGCTCACGAGAAGCGCGGTCGATTTGGAGGATCGCTGGAGGACGGTAGAAAGAGGTTATATCGACGATGAGCTTTGACTCTATGCTTGTGACGAATTCGTAGATGAGTGAAAACAGTTCTGGCGGTAGATTGTGGATTCTTCTCGTCAAGTCCTTCATTTTGCGCAAAAGGATGGCGGCGGCAATTGTTGGTAAAGAGTGAACTTGTGTGTCGCGATGTATTCGGAGTCGCCTTTGATTATGTGACGAAGGCGAGAGTGGGAGCCCCGTGTGCTGCGCGAAGGAACAAGTGAGTGATTCGAGCTTTTGCTGTCATCACGTCAAACGCTTACTTCTGCAACTTGACAAATTATCAAATTCACTCTAGGATATGGAGATTTGCAATGCTCATAATTCGAGCTGATGGGACATGTCCACGGTGTTGAAGCAGCGGTCACCATTGCACAGCATGACTATCACACCAAAAGCGGTACGTCCACGATATTGAGACACTTCCAGACATCTGGCATTGTTCAAACAGCAGCATGCGATCTGGCATGCGGACGGATTGATCGAGCGAAGAGCTTACCAGCAAGAACCTGAAGGCGCTGTGAAGCCATTATGGCCGCTCGAGGCTATGCGTACCGTCATTGAGTGGAGCCACTTCCCTAAACTGCCGATCGAACCTGCTGGTGATACGTGCTGGATATCCTGTACCGAAAATGCTGTTCTCCACGTAGAAATCGCTTTTCCAGACTTCTATCATGTCTGATGATTACTGGTGCACTTTGATGGCCGTGGTACGGTGTGTACCGTTGAGTTGGCCAAAAGATCTTGCAACAGTCCGTTCCGCTAAACTAGCGTGGCTGCCTGCGTGCGTGCTTTGACCTCACCTTTCTGCTTGTGCTTGATGCAGGTGTGACTTTTGTGGGGCGACAGACATGCGAGACAACAAGTGAAGTGAGTTCACCGCCACGTCTGCCTGCGAGTCACACCTGAGGCTCTGATTGCTCTCATCTGCAACGCTGAAACATCGCATCTCGTCAGGCTGCTGTGCCGCCACATCAATCACTGAAAACCGTCTCTCCGTCGTTGGCTTCTGCCCGACACACATCTTCCTTGACTTCAACCGCTTCACGAGCGCGTCAAGAACACAGCGAATGCCCAACAAGGCTGCCTGCCACCCGAAGCTCTGACACTGAACTCGGTAGCTCAGGACCATACACATTCACTGCACGCACGAGATTCATTCACCATGGACAACGGAGAAGTCCCTAAGAAGCGACGCCGGACCTCTTCCGCTTTCACCTCGACAATCAATCCAGCGCATAGTGGCCCTTCTGACGTGATCGACCTGACTGCCGACTCCCCACCGCCTGTCGCCACGCACACCGACAGCATGACCGTGGCTGACGACGAAGCCTTTGCTCGCCAGCTCCAGGCGCAATATGATGCTGAGGTAAGCAACGATTCTGAACGGGCCGCTGCTGTTGCGACAGCATAGATCCGATCAACATGTCGCGCCCCTGACTCTGGAGGTGTCGCGTGCGATTGACATCACGCGACTTGCGCTGATGCTGCTGAAATCCTAGGCGTATGGTTCCACTCCGGGCTCCTCAAGGAGCAAAGCGTCCGCAAGCCGTCGTGAGTCGCAGAAACTTGCTATGGATGACAAGGCCCTTCCGCGAAAGACGAGACCACATCCGAATAGCGAAGGCTCAACGCTACGACACAAGACAATCCCAAGATCTTCCGGGCTTGCTTCACCTGCTCGACATGAGTCTGGCAAGGCATCTTCCACAGCCTTCACCCATCGAGACACCGACGTGTACAGCAGATTGAAGGCCTCACCCAGGGACATTCGAAAGGACATTCGTGCGCTCTATCTGAATGTCTCAAATCAGAAGTGCCCCCGCTGCTCAAAGAAAAGCTTTACTGGACAAGCGGACGTTTTGAGTGTCTTCGACGCTCTTGTGGCGCCTTCGTGGCGTCTGGAACAAGGTAATTGCCGCGTTTTCCTCCGAACATGTCAACTTCTAGCACTGAGGCTGACTGTAGCCGTAGGTATTCCCTGTCTCAGCTGCGGAACCGTGAGCTGGCCAGTCAACGACTGTGTCACTATCATATGGGCACTACTCTGTGGCTTTGATCACAGCTCTGAACATAACAAGCCTGTGCAGCAAAACCCAGCTAAACCACAAAATGCGCTCGGTAGAAGGCATGATTCAGGCACCGGTTATGAGAATTCGCATAACTATCTGGGCAGCGCACAAGCACTGAACATGAGTCACTTCTTCGGACCGCCTTTCAGGGGCGGTGCTCGAGAACCTTCTACTGTCCAAACAATGAGCGCGACTGCAGACGACAGGATGACGGGGCGGGTCCTGGATCTCCTGGCCAACCTACTTCCAAAGGCCATGAAGTCAAGTTCATCCTCGACCCGCTTGCAGAATCTACTCTTAGGTAGCTCTGTCCTGGATCGTGCTGCCGAGCTTTTCCGGAACAACGACATTGAAGATGTGACGAAGAAAGCCAAGCTATATCTGAGTCTTGTAAGTCATCCTCTAGATGACGGAAGCAGCTAGGGAAGCGGCGGATCTCGTCGAATTTTGTTGGGGTGCATGCAAGAGAATTGCAAAGAGACATTTGCACTGACCATTCCTAGGCAAAATTCACACGAGCTTTGGCGGAAAATCCTGCCACAAGTGCACTTGTATCGAGTGAGCGAATCATGAGGAATCATGGAGACAGCATCCTACAGATCTCGCTGGGCACCAGCACCCTAGTGGACACTACTCAGTCCGACACTTCTCAACCCCTTGCCGATTGCATGAGGGATCTGGCTGCGCAGTGCAGCACAATGTTGCGCAGCTCGAAGTCATTGGCGAATGGAGATCACCTCACCACTTTCCGCGCAATCCAGGAACTGAGCGCCTCGTTGAGATCTGTAGCTGGTAACCCTGTCCCAGTGGACAAGGCATCTTGGCAGAAAGATATCATGGTATCCGAAGTAGTCGACGACGAGATCATGCCGAAGCATAGTTTCGCGACCAACCAGCTGATGACTTCGCCGCCAGGGCGCATGACCCGAATCATGCAAGAGCTGGCCAGACTGCAGACAAGTCTGCCAAATGGTATCTTCGTCAGATACGCTTCCTCAAGACCCGATATCATGAAGATCCTGATCGTTGGACCTAAGGACACTCCGTATGAAAATGGTTTGTTCGAATTCGATATGTTCTGCGGCGAGAAATTCCCATACGAGCCGCCTAAGATGCAATTCAGAACCACTGGTGGCGGCGTTGTCAGCTTCAACCCAAATCTTTATCCAAACGGTAAGTACTATCAACCACCAACGGATTCCTCCTTCACGCATCCTAATATTCACTAGGTAAAGTCTGTTTGTCCCTCCTGGGTACCTGGTCAGGTGAGCAGTGGACCACAAAGAGTACTCTGCTTCAGATCCTGGTCAGTATCCAATCGATGGTCCTGTGCGAGAAGCCTTGGTACAACGAACCTGGCAGCGAGACTCTCCCATATGCACAGAGTGCGAGCAAGAATTACAATCTGTCGCTATACCATCTTACAGTACAGAAAGCCATGCTCGACTGGCTTGATCGGCGTCAGTATTCGGCTTACCATCTCGGTCAAAGCGCCATGAATGGGCTCGCTCCCTTCGCCAGCTCACGGTATGGTAACAATAGCGGCACTATTGATAATAGCAAAGGAATCTGGGATGACGTAGTCAAAAAGCATTTCTCTCACTGCGAGCACGACATCCTCAAGACCGTCAAAAAGTGGATGGAAGAGGCTCAAAAGGCCAGCACGGGCCGCTCGCAGGGACTTCGAGGGCCGCCGTTGGCATTGCCCGGAATGTATCCTAATTTTGCATCGGCCACGCCGCTCGGGCAGGCACCGTCCTTTGGACCACCACCGTTGTTCGGGGCGCATGGAGGAGCACCGCCCGGCGCGAACTTTCCCTCTCGTTTCAATGCGTTCTCTCCTGGCTTTACACCTTACTCTTCACTCACATCTCCTCACCCTCACGGTACCAACGCGCCGGCAAGCTCCCCAACATCGCAGAAAGCAGCTGCTAAAGAAGTACCAGAGCTTACTGGGACTGATCTGGCGGCGAAGCTGCTTCAGGCGGCACAATTTCTGAAGAGCAGTGTGCCTGTCGGGTATCCAGGAGTCATGTTGCAGTGACGAGTGATTACTCTGCTTCCATTCCAGGGCGGGTGCATTTGTTCACACAAAGCTGGTTCACAAGACGCTGGCGTTATTTGCCAGAAATGTGCTTTCCCCATGTTCCGTAGGTTGGCGAAACATCGGTGAATACATTCAGGGCGATTTCATAGCGAGCGACAGATTATTACATGCATTGAGAATAGGTAGTACAGTTATCTGCCCTCGTAGTGCAGACAGCCTTCCCTTCCTCATATCCGACGCTTTTCTTCCTACCAATGCAAGACGCTCGATGCCGAGATGTCTGTAAATGCCGAAAATTGGACCCTAATCTCTCATCTCGTTCTGATTTTGATTAGACTTCCGTGGCTCCACCCGTTGGAAGTGGGTGGTGAATCTCCGTCGGTAACACGATAGGCGGGATATCAATGCACACTTCCCACAGGCACCTCTGTCCGATGGGAATCTGATCCGTTTCAGTCCTGCTTGAGAACGTTTCTGGCAGCTCCGACTGCGGGCTGAGGGCTGGTTGCTGGGACGCCGAGGGAACAGATTTGAGAGCCTCCGAGATACGCTTGGGATCGGGAAGCATGAGCTCTGTAGGGAAGGGCTCGGCCGGGAATTGGGGAAAAGGAATGTCCGGCACACAGTACCAGGGCACAGGGTAACCCAGGGTAACCGGGACACTCGAATGGCCATGGAGTACGGGTGCTGGTTGGTAGGCTGTACAGCGGGAAGTGAGGAACTGTACGAGACATCTTGCAGTCCCTGTCGTGTGAGCCACAGGACTTGGTAGATTCGGGAGCTGGGCTTGAGGAGACAGCGGTGGCCAAGTTGTCCTTGGCGGGGGCTTTTGAATAAATGGCCGTGGCGGCCAGGGCGGCGGCTGTGGGGAGCCTCATCTTGCTTGCTACCTTTGTTGAGACGTGTGTAAGGCGATTGTGAGCTGAGCACATGTATACGAGGTTGTATACGGGTTCAATCTGGTTGAAGATGGTGAAGAGTTGCAGAAGTGATATCGAAGGGGAAAGGAAGATTTATAATGACTGGATCACACTATTGATCGGTCCGGTACTCTTAACTATGCGGCTAGGTTTGTTCGCCATGAGTAAACAGATCAAGTGCGTGAGATTCTCAGACCACGGCGTGGTAGCTTTTACATTACTGTACGGATCCACGGTCCTGGCGAGCAGAGCCACGGGCAGCGGACTTTGTGAGAAGAAAATTCCGTCGATCCCGCCATACCAGAATATAATTGGTACCGTACAAGAGACATAGTCGAATTCGAAGAGTCAGTGCAAAGACAAGTGGCGGTAAGCAAAAAGTGAAGCCTGCGACTGAGGTGAGGTGAGTGAGGCGTACTTCTGCCTGACACGTGCTTCAGCTTCGGCGCCCACCACATGACTCAAGTTCAACTTGTACTTCACTTTTCCTCCATCCGCGTCAGTTGCTCGCTTTGTATTTGCGATTGACCAGCGGATCATCTATGCGGCGCCATGGACGACTTGGAGCAATTGGAGATACTCTCGCTGGTGAGTCGAATCACCAGCGAGATCAACAACTACATGGGCGTCTCCGAGAAAACCATATCCGAGTTCGTCATGGCAGAACACGCGAAATGTGCAAACTCGACTGCCTTTCGGGAGAAGATGGCAGAGTTTGACTTTCCAGAATCGCTGGCCGACAGCATAGATCGCTTGATTCGTACCATGCATCCGCGATTCAAAAACGGATCCCATTCCAACAAAGGGAATGATGCGACCGAGAAGTTCTCGGACAAAGTTCAAAAGTTCAAAGGTCTTGCCATCGCAGATACCGAGCCTGTCGCCGATGACTTGGATGACACCTTTGCCGCTCTCGAGTCGCTTGCGGGTCCGCCCAGGAACAACGGCCGCAAACGGAGCGCGTCTCCAGCACGATACGACGACGAGAAGCCGTCTAAACGCCACAGACGGTCGCGGTCACGGTCGCGCGAAAGGGAGCGGAACGATGAGTACTTATTCGAGGACGAATTTGGCCGCACACGAGCGCATCGACCAGATCGCGATGACAGAAAGAGGCACAGGCGAGACTCGCGGGAGCGCGGCCGAAGGAAAGAGCCGCAACTTGACGATGAACCTGTGCTGTTCAAGATATATGATGGGCGTGTGACAGGAGTCAAAGACTTTGGCGTGTTTGTCAATCTCTACGGCGTCAAGGGCAAGGTGGATGGGCTGGTCCATATCTCCGCCATGTCAGATCAAAAGGTCAATCATCCTAGCGATCTGGTGGAGCGCAATCAAGAGGTGAAAGTGAAGGTCATGAAAGTGCAGGACAAACGCATCAGTCTCAGTATGGCGGAGGTGGATCAGGAGACTGGAGAAGACCTCGCGCCAGGAAGAAAAGTGCAGACTGGTGCCACGGGTGCGAACTCCATGGGATTGGGTGGAGGGGCAAATTTTGACAGTCTCAAATCTGCTGTTCCGGTCATCGAGACAGGTGCAGCGGGAAAGCGACAGCGAAAACGAATGACGAGCCCGGAGCGATGGGAGATCCGGCAATTGATAGCGTCAGGAGTGATCAAGGCGAGTGACTATCCGGACCTGGACGAGGACTATAACGCAGCCATGAATGGAGAACAGATCGAAGAGGAAGAAGACGTCGATATTGAGGTCCGTGAAGAAGAGCCACCTTTCTTGGCCGGCCAAACCAAGCAGTCTCTGGAGTTGTCTCCGATTCGTGTAATTAAAGCTCCGGATGGCAGCATGAACAGAGCCGCAATGCAAGGAGATGTACTGGCCAAAGAACGGCGCGACATGAGACAACAGGAAGCACAGGACAAAGCCAAGGCAGAAGCAGCGAAAACCGACCTCAACCAGGAGTGGAATGATCCTATGGTTGCCCCTGGAGAGCGGAGATTTGCCAGCGATCTGCGCCAGGCCAAGCCCGGTAATGGCGAGGTGCCAGAATGGAAAAAAATCGCGACTGGCCGGGGCGCTGAAATGGGAAAGAGAACAAATATGTCCATCAAGGAGCAACGGGAATCTCTGCCTGCATACAAAATGCGCAAGCAGTTTTTGGACGCTGTCCGGCAGTATCAATTGATGATTGTGGTCGGAGACACTGGATCTGGAAAGACGACCCAACTTACCCAATATCTCGCCGAGGACGGCTTTGCGAATAACGGCATGATTGGTTGCACGCAGCCTCGTCGTGTTGCAGCTATGTCTGTTGCAGCTAGAGTGGCAGACGAAGTAGGGTGCAGACTTGGCGAGGAGGTTGGCTATACGATTCGTTTCGAGGACAAAACCAATGAGAATACGAAAATTAAATACATGACAGATGGTATCATGCAACGTGAGATTCTCCTGGACCCGGAGCTCAGCAAGTACAGCGTGATCATGCTTGATGAAGCTCACGAGCGCACTATTGCTACGGATGTTCTGTTTGGCCTGCTCAAGAAGACGCTCAAGAAGCGCCCCGACATGAAGCTTATTGTAACATCTGCGACTCTGGACGCGGAGAAATTCTCGACCTATTTCAACGAGTGTCCGATATTGACTATCCCAGGCAGAACGTTCCCGGTGGAGATCATGTATAGTCGAGAGCCGGAAAGCGACTATCTGGATGCAGCATTGACTACTGTGATGCAAATACATCTCACTGAGAAGCCCGGTGATATCCTGTTATTCTTGACTGGCAAAGAGGAGATTGACACGAGTTGCGAGATCCTGTTCGAACGCATGAAAGCACTAGGGCCGTCCGTGCCTGAGCTCGTCATTCTGCCTATCTATGGTGCACTGCCTTCTGAGATTGCCTCCAAAATCTTCGAACCCCCGCCACCAGGTGGGAGGAAGGTGGTTATCGCCACAAACATTGCGGAGACGAGTATAACCATTGACGGCATCTACTTTGTCATCGATCCAGGTTTCGTGAAACAGACTGCGTACGATGCAAAGCTCGGCATGGATCGTCTTCAAGTCACACCCATCTCGCAAGCTCAGGCCAAGCAGCGCGCTGGACGCGCAGGGCGTACCGGTCCTGGAAAGTGCTTCCGGCTGTACACTGAATCTGCGTTCCAGAATGAGATGCTGCCCACCACGATCCCGGAAATCCAGCGACAGAACCTTTCGAACACAATTCTCATGCTCAAAGCCATGGGGATTAATGACCTTCTCGGCTTCGATTTTATGGATCCACCACCCACAAATACAATGTTGACGGCTCTCGAAGAGTTGTATGCGCTTGGTGCGCTTGATGACGAGGGCCTCTTGACTCGTCTCGGTCGTCGAATGGCTGACTTCCCTATGGATCCAGCTCTCGGAAAGGCTTTAATCACCTCTGTCGAACTTGGCTGCTCTGATGAGATGCTCTCCATTGTCGCACTCATCTCAGCCGTTCAGACGGTCTTCCATCGTCCAAAAGAAAAACAGCACCAGGCGGATCAGAAGAAGGCACGCTTTCACGATCCTGCCGGGGACCATCTCACTTTGCTAAATGTGTACAACGGCTGGAAAGCATCGGGCAAGAGCGACCCTTGGTGCTTTGAAAACTTCATCCAGCCACGTAATATCAAACGTGCTGAGGATGTTAGGAAGCAGCTCGTTCAAATTCTGGATCGCCATCGCCTCAAGATCATATCTTGCGGTCGAGATACCACTCGTGTGAGACAAGCACTATGTGCCGGCTTCTTCCGCAACGCCGCGCGGAAAGATCCTCAAGAAGGGTACAAGACGCTTGTTGAGGGGACTCCTGTCTATATGCATCCTGCAAGTGCACTGTTTGGCAAGCACGCGGAGCATGTGATTTACCATTCGCTTGTAGAGACCACAAGGGAGTACATGCACAACGTCACTGCCATTGAACCCAAGTGGCTAGTCGAAGCTGCACCTACATTTTTCAAGGTTGCAGGAAAAGATGGCGGTGGATTGAGTAAGCGCCAGCGCGCAGAGAGGATCCAACCATTGCATAATAAGTTCGCTGGCGAGGACGATTGGCGATTGAGTGCCCAAAGGAGACAGGGGCGAGGTGGCGGTGGCACTTGGGGCTAACATGTATAATGTCCCTGTAAAATATTACTTGATGAATGCAGTCTGGAATGCGGCAGCTGCTGGTGCGCTACTGCAGTGCCGCAGAGCTACAGCATCCGATTTCTTGATTTTCTCTGCAGAGGATCGATCGTCCTAGCAAGCATAGCTGCAGCAGTCGTGAATCTATCGAGATCGTCTATTGGCGCAACACCAAGCCAACTCTCACATGAATGCCTGGACTCCAGCAAGCATGCATGCCCCTCTTCAGTTGCTCGAGCCAAGCTTGACGATCTTGCGCGGACATGATATCTGAATGGTTAAACCGCTTGCCGCTATGCCACACCGCCCAAAAGCAGACAAGCGTCGGATGCATGCAAGAGCTCCGGACCTGCTATGGGATACTGCAATGTCTCGTCTTGGTAAAGATCGACGTTGGAAGATTCACACAGCATCAAAGCTGCCTCGTATCTGCTGTACCTCTATCTTCAATCTAGCTCCGTCTGAGCACTTCCATACGAGACGATATAAATTCATCTATGGGACTCACTAACGCTGCTAATTTTTCATCACCTCTTGACACAACAAATGAAGCTCAGTTGAGCAAATCATCACAACCACTCATTTCATCCACGTTCTAGCTGCACAATGTGTCGTTGGTTCGCCTACATCTCCCCATCAGAGCCTACGCTCCTCGCCGATGTCCTCATCACTCCATCCAATGCCATCACGAAGCAATGCTCCGAACATTATCTTCCTTACCTCTTGCCGCATGGCGAAGAGAAAGAACTCGATGATGCTCCCGATGAGCTTCTCCGGATGCGAAACTCGCTGCTGAACATGGATGGTCTCGGCGTCGCCTGGTACACTCCCGCGGCTTCTGCTTACACAAACAAGAAATCCGGCATGAGACCAGCTTTGTACAAAAGCCAGTCTCCACCGACGAATGACTTCAACTTCCGGAGTTTGTGCGAGAATACAGAGAGTAATTGTCTATTCGCGCACATTCGCGCCACGAGCGGCAGTGTCGTTACGCCGGTAAACAGCCATCCGTTCATCTTTGGACGCCACACTTTCATGCACAATGGTAGGCGATTCGCTTGCAGATCTCGCGCATTCGATCAAGCACACTGATAGAAGCCCCCTCAGGCGTCATTTCCGACTTCACACGCGTTCGTCGCGATATGACAGACTTGATGGCGTACGACGCCTACGAGAACGTTCGTGGTAGCACCGACAGCGAGCACGCCGCAGCCATGTACATGACCTTCCTCTGCGGCGGACCCGAGAACTGCACCAAAGAGGCATGGGAGAAAAGCTACTCCTTAGATGCCATGCGTTCGGCTCTCCAGGCCACGGTGGTCAGTATTTTGGAACAACAAGAGAAAACCCTCGGCGAGAAGAAAACTCCCAACAGCCTGAATTTCTGTGCGACTGACGGAGCTCAATTGGTGGCATGTCGCTTCCGAAACAGCTTCTCGCAGCAGCCGCCAAGTCTGTATTGGAGCGAATTCGCTGGAAGGACGCTGAATCGGAAGTATCCTGGTGATCCGGACGGATTGCGAGAGAACACGGATCAGAAAGTCGGTGATGAGGAGAGGATTGGTAAGCATACGATTGTGGCGAGTGAGCCGACGACGTATGATGAGAAGGAATGGCATTTGATTGGAAGAAATTGCATGTTACTTGTGGATGAGAAGGGGGTGGAGACGGAAGTGCCGTTGCAGTATGATGAGAAGAAGTTGAATGCGAGGGTGGGTGGGGAGAAGGTTATGTAGGACAGCGGGTGTGTGATAGGTAGGTTGCTTTGATCAGTGCAAAAGCAATTTCGTTGTAAACAACTTCTTGCTGCTTACCCGTCCTCTTTCCCTCCTGGCAGAGACTTTGTGGATTGACTCTTCGTAGTCAAAATGGTTTTCCGCTTTCCGCTTTCTTGCTCAGCAATGTGCAAAAGTTGAAGACAGCGACGTTCCATACAAGGCTTCTGTGATTTCTGAATGATCATCTGTACGGAGAGAACTTCCCCGCATGTGGTTTACCTTGCGTCACAGCCATGGCTAGCAGCGACAAAAAGATAGTGCATGTCTGGGCTTTTCGCTGCGCTAATGGTGACACATCGCGCTGCAATGAGAGCAAAGCTGGTGGGAGCCGTGGAATTTGTCGAGCTTTCCGTCGAACCCGTCGAACAGCTGCAGGAAAAGAATCGGGTTGGTGCGCAAGAAAGGCCGAGATGCAAACATCTGGTCCAGCCTTGATACAGCCAGCTATCTTTCAGAGAGATGCGTGTCGCTGGAAATCACTTTGCGAGCATGCATAGCACCAAATTGATGAGATGGAGCAGGTCCTCCAGGATTGCCGTTCGATAACTCATCCTGAACTCGTTCTAATCGTGACAAGACTCTGTGAACTGTCCTGCCCCGCAGTGCGGATGCACCGGTCTTGGATAGATGTTGTCATACTAACCAAAAGTATTTCCCGGGTACCCAGCGGCACTCATTGCGAAGGAATTCTGGATTGCGATGCGTACGTAGACTTACTGCCTTTTACGAGATCTGTCTTTGTGTCGTTGTGGTGAAATACTTCCTGCTGCTCAGATCTATGCCTGCGAACCAGAGTACTTCAGCTGTGGACGAGAGGTTTTCGATCAAAACGGCTTGGCCGGATGTTCGCTCCAAACAAACGGCAGCAGATGCCGAGTCAACGAACGAGGGGGGAAGACCGGATTGGAATGATGGGATTGATCTGGGAACTGGGATCTGCAGAAAACAACACCATGCTTGGCTTGGCATTTCCACGCGCGCTATTCCGGATGGAGCTGCTTCTTCTACCGCACCCCTATGCCACGGTACCTTATTCTATGCCTCTCCTCAACACGTCGGCGTCGCAGCTCCACGACGCTCATGTGTGAGCCGGCTGTTCGAGCGTCGAGTGTTGCCGCCTCCGCTTTTCGCCGAAGCCCTCAACAAAAACCGCAAGTACGGGAATGGCAGGACCGTCATTCGCATGGAGGCAATGCCATTGTGGAGGATAGGTTGAGAACACATGCTGCTTGGTCGATGAAACGAGTGAAAAATGGTTGAAGGCCTCCTAGATACGAACTGTAGTTCTGCCTTCGCCCACCATGGCTGCCAGTCTCCCTATGCCTGTCAACAGCGGAAGAGCTACCGCATCCAGCAGTCGCATCGAAGTTCGCCGAGCGGAGAAGAGCTCTGCAATGTCAAGATACGAAAGCACATCTAAGCAGCGGAAAAAAAGATGATGGAGCGATTGCAGACCCCGAGCAGGCATGGACAACCCGTCACCATTTGGCGTTCCTCTGCAGTCGGGCGGTAGGCAATTCCTCTACAAATTGTCCCTCCACTGGATTTTCACCAATCTGTAAGGAGGATCTGCCGATATCTTCGACATAAACGGTCGAGACTCCAGCCAAAAGATCGCAGGAGCTGGCGTTGCGCAGCTCTTTTGTTACAAGCACTTCGGACGTTCCCCCAGCATATCTTGCTCAACGCTGGTATTACCATTGGGTTGCCGAGCTCTACTTGGCGATTGTCATGTTCCAGAAACGGGCAAGGACTGCTCTTTGTCGCTTGCACTGAACGCAATGCTCTTTCGTCGCGTCGCGATAGAGACTTTGGTTGTGCTGGAAGGTTCAGTTTCGTCCCTACAGTAAAGCGGGAGGCCTTTGCGCAGATTGGTTTCGCTCGCTGGCAGATGTTCGGAAGAATGTAGCTTTGTTAGTTGTTTTTTTCAGCTGTCTCTTGGTGTCTCCTACGTGCCTTCAACTCGTCTCGCGATTCACAGGTTTCTTAGCTGACCTTTGGACACAGCGCAGTTCATCAAGCCGAATTTTTCCCACATCAAGCATGCGCGTAGACGGGATGCGATCTAGCGCTTTCTAGGCATGACGGCGTTGGTGAAGCAGCGAATGTGCGAGTGGTCGGTGACAGCTTCGCCAATACGCGGTCAGGGGATCTGCCACGCTGTCAACGAGAGCATGATTCCCATCACGCTGCAAGCTGCTAAACGCTCGTGGCCGACGGATTCTGGTCTATGCACTAGTCCTGAGCTCGTGGTCGAGGTAGTTGGCAGACGCAGGTGATTAAGGTGGATGCAGCTACCGCGCTAGCGCCGATCTTGGCAAGCTCTCCATTTTGCTGACATTCGACCCATCTGCCGCATTCTGGACGTTCCAACCACGACACACCCTCAGCCTTGCTCAACTCTCCCATCGCTGCATCGCCTTGATGGCGCACTACCAACAATTCTCTGCGAACATATCGCAAAACTGCTCTGGCTGCAACGCCTACTTCACTCCGCTCCCGAATGGCAGTGCTCTCTGCCACCAATGCTCTCGCTCCAACACCTCCAACGCGCAGCAGCACAACCAAGAATCGGTCGCTCTCGAGGCTCTTGCGCAGCAATTTCCTTCGCGAACATGCATGTGCGGCAACACTTTCTTTGAGTGGGATGGACATCTGGGCATCTGCCCCCAATGTACTCGCCTTCTCAGTGACATCGACGAGCAGCAGCAAGTAGGCGCCTCCTTCGACCGGTCATTTCCGCACTACGTACCCTCCGCCCAAGCGTGGCTTGTTCGAAACGGGTTCAGAGGTCCGATCCCGCCCTCTCTGCAGGCGCAGTGCGATGGCTTTCAGGGGGACATCCAGTCTCGGCAACAAAGACCAGCATTTTCTCAGCACCAGCACACGGCAACACGTCTGACAGGGCCTTCGACCCCGCGCAGCCATACCGCGCAGCAGCGGCGGACATCAT
>ANSM01007377.1:0-20466 GCA_000347735.1 Cercospora canescens BHU | reverse complement strand
CTCGTAGCGTGTGCTCTGCGCGTTGAGGTGGGGTGTCCCTTTTTGCTGAACACAGCTCGCGGGACATGTCCAATTCACTTTTGACCGCCCATACCGCCGAGAGCTCCCCTTCACTGCCCTCGACCGCCGCCCATTTCTTGTTGATCGACTGCCCCCCTTCCCTCCGCCCTCCCACGCTCCGTTTCAGTCGTTCCTGCTGAAACACCGCCCCGGAGCAGTCCACGTCATTGCTGAGAGCTCGGCGGAACTCGAGCTGAAAAAAGTTGGACGGCCAGAAGAACACCATCTCACACACCCAACTACAGCAGCACACAATCCTCACCATGGGCGACTCCCTCGTACACCAAGAATATGGCCGCACGCGTGTGCAATGGCTCGCTTCGCTCAACACCGAATACCACCCACCAAAGCAGTTTCGACGCACCTCGATCATCTGCACCATTGGTATGGCAGTGCCCCGCGGAGAGCCGTGGGCGTAGTGAAACTGACCATCATAAATCTCAGGTCCCAAGACCAACTCCCCGGAGAAGATCAACATGCTCCGCACTGCCGGTCTGCAGGTTGTCCGCATGAACTTCTCCCACGGCAGCTACGAATACCACCAGTCCGTCATTGATAATGCCCGCAAGGCAGAGGCCACACAAGAGGGCCGTCCAGTCGCCATTGCCCTCGACACCAAGGGCCCGGAGATCCGAACAGGCAACACGCCCAACGACGAAGACATCCCCATCTCCGCGGGCTCCGAGATCAACATCACCACCGACGAGAAGTATGCCACGGCTTCGGACAACAAGAACATGTATGTCGATTACAAGAACATTACAAAGGTGATCGAGAAGGGCCGTACAATCTTCGTCGATGACGGCGTCCTCGCATTCGAGGTGCTCGAGGTCACCGACGAGCAGAACTTGAAGTGCAGAGCCATCAACAACGGCAAGATCAGCAGCAAGAAGGGTGTCAACTTGCCCAAGACCGATGTCGATCTTCCAGCTCTCAGCGAGAAGGACAAGTCCGATCTCCTGTTCGGTGTCAAGAACAACGTCGACATGGTCTTCGCCTCCTTCATCCGTCGTGCCGAGGACATTGCCGCCATTCGTGAGGTGCTTGGGGAGGAGGGTAAGGACATCCAGATCATCGCCAAGATCGAGAACCAGCAGGGTGTCAACAACTTCGACGAGATCCTCAAGGTCACCGACGGTGTCATGGTGGCTCGTGGTGACTTGGGTATTGAGATTCCACCTGCCCAGGTCTTCATCGCCCAGAAGATGATGATCACCAAGTGCAACATTGCCGGCAAGCCAGTCATTTGTGCTACCCAAATGTTGGAGAGCATGACCTACAACCCACGCCCCACCCGTGCTGAGGTCAGCGATGTTGGAAACGCCGTGCTTGACGGTGCCGACTGTGTCATGTTGTCTGGCGAGACTGCCAAGGGCAACTACCCTCGCGAGGCTGTCACCATGATGCACGAGACTTGCTTGCTCGCCGAGATTGCGATTCCTTACCTGAACGCTTTTGATGAGTTGAAGCAGCTGGCAGCACGACCTGTGCCGACCACCGAGAACTGCGCTATGGCTGCTGTGGCTGCCTCTCTCGAGCAGAACGCGGGTGCCATTCTGGTCCTTACCACATCGTGAGTCCTCTTCGCTTCACTCCGAGCCCAAACTTCGCTAACGGAATCGCAGCGGCAACACTGCCCGCCTCATCTCCAAATACCGACCAGTCTGCCCAATCATCATGGTCACACGAAACGCTCGCGCTTCCCGCTACTCCCACTTGTACCGCGGCGTCTACCCATTCCACTACGATGTGGAGAAGCCAGACTTCAAGACCACGCCATGGCAAGAGGATGTGGACCGACGTCTCAAGTGGGGCATTAACAATGCCATCAAGTTGGGTGTCCTCAACAAAGGTGATGCAGTGATTTGTGTGCAAGGCTGGAGAGGTGGAATGGGTCACACCAACACTCTTCGTGTCGTCCCGGCCGAGGAGGATTTGGGACTGGACCAGAATGCTTAGGGTGAGTAAGTGCTTGCCATTCGTCTCATGAGACTGAAGCACTTCAAAACAGCGACTAATTTTCCGCAGGAGCGAACGCAGACCCATGTCTCAAATCCGAGACTCCATCTCCGCTGGCCGGCACGCCGCTGGCCACCCCACGAAGCAAGCTCGGCGGTTTCCCGTTTCCCACGATTCCACAGGTGATTTTTCATGCTGCTCCGGCAGCTTAAAGAACTGGATCAGAGATGACAGAAGAGCACAAAGACACGTCCAGCAGATGAGGGGATGACATGATTATAGAAGACACGACCGGGCATGGACGGAGTTCTGATACTCGACGCGATCGTGGTTGGGCACGATCACCTACTGCCGTCACTGTCAATTAGGCAACGCTTTGGAGTTTGTGGAAAACATGATACCAATGGTGTTCAAATGTGTTTGACTGATTCCGCATATCATTTTCATATGCTCCCTGACGCGCTGGTACTGACTCCAATGAGACAGGTGACGCGTCGTGTGGCGCACTTTCCATCTCTCATCGTGGCTGTCCTCGCATGTTCCAGCAGTGGTCGGCCGAACATTTCTCCGTCCCGATACCGGGGTCAACGACTTGCTATTGGCATCCGTGACATGCGATTGATACAGTATTCGCAGAGATAAGAATGTTGTCTCGTACCTTGCACTGGAGCTTTAGCGGATCACGTATTCCTGTGGGCTTCAATTATCATTGTGCTGTCAGATCCATGGCCACCATCCGTTCTTCCGCGCCACATGAAGAGAGGACAGCAACTGAGCCTCGAGAAAACCAGATAGAGCCTGTGATATTGGCAAATATACGAGAGGTGAACGATAGTATCAGATTACTGCGACTCAATGCTGTCAATCCGAATCATACGATAAGAGTATCAACACTTTCCCACCCGAACACCCAAGCTCCATAGCTGACCTTTTGGCGGTAGTTTCGTCCAGGACAGTAAGTACTGCGTAGAACCAAGTCAATTTCGTTCCAAGAATGCAAAGGCTCAACACCCAGGCCGAAATCCAAGAGTCGTGTTCGAGATCGATACTAACCTTTCTCCTCATTCACCAGGTGGGTCGACACTTTCCTCCCAGGCCTCCGTCAAGCAGGAGGTTTCACCATCACATCCACGCCCGCCGAAGCCAGACCAAGCAGCCACTCGCCATCATACATCGAACTTGCGGTGCAAAAAAGCAAGAACCCGCCTGCACAATGGCTCTGGCGCCCCGAAGAAGAAATCCTCAATACCCAACTCACTGTCCGCGTGGGCGGGAGTTTCACTTGGCCACCGCCAGGCCTGGACACTGAGAAAACCGAGCGATTAGTTCTCATTGCAGGAGGCGTCGGAATCAAGTGAGTAACCACCTAAAGGAACAATCTCTGTGCTCAAATCTGAGAACTAACCTCCTCTCCTTTCCTTCTCCGTGTCCAGCCCTCTGATCTCCATCTTCTCCCACCTAATCCGCATCCCCTCGCACCACCGCCCTCGAGAAATCCACTTCATCTACTCCACCAAATCCTCCACCGACCTCGATCCTCAGAAAATCCTCTTCCTCCCCCGCCTCATGGACCTCGTGGCCGCGGAGAACGACCACCAAAACGTCACGCTATCCTGTTTCCTCACTGGTCTCGGCGAAGGCGATCAAGGGGTTGTCGAGCACGGGAGATTGCCCAATCGGACGTTTGGGAGGAGGTTCAAGGAGGAAGATCTCGTGCAGGCTGTGGATGGGTATCGACAGGATAGTGTATTTGGACTTGCGCATGAGAGGGATCGGACGGTCTGTTTTGTGTGCGGGCCGCCGAAGATGACGGATGAGGTGGTGGAGTTTTTGAAAGGGTTGGAGGGGTTGGATGAGAAGAGAGTTTTGTGCGAAAAATGGTGGTGATTTTGATTTGAAGGATCAAGAGTAATGAATATGTATGTGTGCTACTGCTGCATCGGTATGTAAAGTGCGAAGGTACTGAACGCGGTGTTGATGACGCTTCGAATCTGTATCTCAAGAGCCTTTCGGCGGATACTCTCCGCTGGCAGGAGCGCTATTCAAGGCCAAGAAAGCGAACATGCCTCCTACTACTGGTCGAGCGAGGAAGTTGATGCCAGGATAGCTAGAAGGACGGTCCTGTCAGTGCATCTGCCGAAACCTCATCAATTATTTCTTCAGTGTAGATGAACTTACTCGCCAGTGATGGTATCATACAGATCTCCAAACCCATGGTTCGTTGGAGTTTGATCTAGCCAATTGGCAATAACTGATGTGAATTGCGACTTGGTATCAGAGGCAGCAATAGCGGCACAAAAGATTTCCCAGTCATCTGTTCGTAGTCATGTCAGTGCTTTCGATTCCATTACTAGGGAGGCAAGTTCAGTAGACTCACTCTTAGTATAAGTATGCCTTGTGTCCAATGGCACGCCGTACTTGTTAAATTTGGTCTTGTAGAATTTACTTTGCATATCGTAGACACTTTGGGGGACAAGCTGTAATCCCAATTCGCGGTCGGCGTAGAGGTTGTACAACAGACTGTAGGAACTGCCGTTGCCATAGTTGAACGTGGTGTGCGGTGGATTGGCGTTGAAGTTGATGCCTAGCTTCTGCCATTGGATGATGTAATCGTGTGCGATTTGGGTGTACTTCTGGCCGTCCGCGACATTACCCGTTCTATTGGCGATTTGCGCCATGGCTTCGATACCAATGATACCTTTGATCGCAAGATTAGTCTGGTTTGCTGCAGGGCCGGCGAAGTCGTCTGTGGATATCTGGTTCGCTGGAATCAGAGCTTCGTCAACGAGGTACCCTGTCCATTGTTTGAGGATCTGATAGTGCTGGGCCAGATATGCATTATCATTTGCTCGCTGAGCATAAGCGAGTGCCATGATGACCATGTTTCCACATTCTTCAAGGGGCTGATCTTCAGCGTTGCCGTCGCTATGACCTGTTGCATTCGGAAAATTGCTGCCAATGTCGTGGATGGAGTACTTTTTTGGCCAGTTGCCGGCTTCTTGATTGATGAATAGTGGATCGAGCAACCACTTGAGAAGTGTGGCGTTTGTGTAGATTGCAATTGGATGGAGCGGGAAAATCACGTCGACCGTGTTCGTGTTGCCGTCAGAGCTGATCTCCTTCATAAAGAGCAATGGCTTCTCAGGAGTGTTGGCAAACTCATTGGCACCGAAAGCCTGTCTGACCGCGAGAGATGTGATCTTGGCGTAATCTGCTCCTCCTGCAGCGACTGAATCGCTCTGAACTTGGGAGTCAAAACTGGATGACAAAGCTTTCGCATTGTTGTAATCATCGTAAAACCATTTCATGGCTGCTAGCTCCGTGGAGAAGTAGTTCGTGACCATGCAAGGCAGCTTTTGAACTCCATTCTTGGTGCCTTGGAATTGAACGCAGTTCTGCTGGTGAAGGCTGATCTGCCACAACGTGCTCTGGGTAGTGGAGTCCAGCTGGCCGACATTGAGAGCATAGGCGAAAACCGGATACGCATTGTTGATTGCTCGGAAGTTGGTATCTTTGGTATTCGCGAGATTTCCGGATCTCATAAAATTTCTCCTCACAGTGGTATCTTGGCCCGACTGGAAGGTGAGCTTCGTAGTGTTGGCAGTAGCGAAATACCAGTGGCCCCATTCAGCCTGCTCGTTGATGGAGCTGAACTCCAGTTGCTGCTGTCTGTAGACTCTGTGATATGCAACGCCGCCAGATGTTGCACCAACGGACTGTATAGCCACAGGCGAAAAGGTTGCATTGGGCTGATTCTGCGCTGGGTTCGGCCGGGAGCCCAGGCCATCTGCGATGATTGGCACAAAAGTCTGAACCACGTTCTCGATGTTGAAAGCAGTCTGCGTCCCAAAAGTCGTTGCGGGCTGGCTCGTAGAAGTCGCGGATGGCGCAGCCGCAAACGTGTTCGGCTCGGGAGAGTCGTTCACATTACCATACGACCACTGTGCCGTGACACCACGGTCACCAGATACCCACTCCGCTGAAATGTCAGAGTACAGTTGTACGTTGTGCGTTCTACCATCCGTGCTCTTGACGTCCACGTTCATGTAGGTCTGTGGAAGCGATGATCGAAGCAAGTCTTTCGGAGTGACGTTTGATAGGAAAGTTACGACCATCTGCACAGGTCCCGCCTGCATTGTGAAGATGGATTTCGTTGACGTGTAAGAGAAACCAGTTTGGTTAACGAAGGCCCGGTTGCCGTCCGGGTTGCCCATCCAGGTGTAAGTAGAATTGTCGACTCGGATCATGCCTTGTTCTGTTAGCGCTCTGATTGATGATACTGACTCGATCAGCGGTGATTTTACCACACCATCCGGTGATGGCGCCACTTGGATCTTGTCAGCCCATTGTCGCACATGTGTTCAGTGGCCTACAAACTTCCAAAATGTCGGCCATTGGCCCGCTAAGTAGCCGCCATTGCCACCGTCGCTGCCGGCTTGCTGCCATGTTGACATGTAAGGAGATTTGACCGCCAAAGGGATAGCAGGTGGGCGAAGTGGAGAAAAGGTCGACTGGGCAGTGGCCAACGAGGCCAAGCCAGAGAGAGTGAAGAAGGAAAGATGCATAGTGCCGTGGTCAAGCAGACAAGAGCGGCGGCCGGTTCCCCAGACATGACAGTAGGATAGTTCTTATAGCCTGTGGGCGACAGCGCATGATCGGCCGTGGTAGATGAGACGGGCGGTATAACGCAGTCCGCAGCGAGCGCGTTGTATCTACGGTGTGATGTTCAAGGTTCAAAGCATTTGGTCTCCTGCGAGGTGTGCCAGGAGCTCTGTCTTGCAGTCGTAAGTTTGTGACCAATCGAGGTCAGGTTGAGCCTGTACTAATCAAAGTGTATAGAACACGAGACCAAATAATCCTATATTGCGTCAAAACGTTAGTTCTGCAGAGCGTTTGGCGCATGACACACGTCGAGGACATGTAGCGAAAAGGGAGGCGCCGAATGCAGATCCCTGTGAAGACGGCAGTTGGCCTGCCCAAACGGGCGCAGAGTCCATGGCGTAAAGCGTGTGCTTCCTCAACATGGCGTGGTGAAGACGCCGATCTTCGGGAGAGAGCACGAGAGGGAGCTGGGGACGAGCAAAGAATGGTTGGCTCGAGCGAAGGTCTTCATCTCGGATCCCCACTGCTGTGCCGATGGAAGCGTGGAGAAGATGGGCCACGAGCCCCAAATAAGCGCACCGTTGAGTCCCAAGACCCCCAGCACATCGCTCCAGGCTCTGGTCGGAACAGCAATGCTTGTGATGCTTGCAACCTCTTGGATGCAGAGCTTATTCGTGAGTGATAATAACGGAGATGGGCGGCAAGGCTGCTCGCGCCTCGGCTCATCATCACGCCCGCCTGACGCGATCCTCTTCGTGTGCGGTTCGCAGTGGATGATCATGCGCCGGATGCAGCTTCACTCTGCTCGTGGATGCAACCTCGACGTTGCCGTGCAGCTGCAGTCCCAGTGGTGGTGGAGGAGCAACACCACTCGGGATGTGGCCTTGGCACGGCAAAACCACCGGCTGCCATCCTACGCGTCCCCTACGACACACACATGGGAGGTGGCGGCAGAAACGCCTGACCGGAGACCATCTCTCGACCACTCAATGCACATGCAAAATACCACGCACTTGGCAGAAGGCCACACGAGAGGCACGCGGATGTCCAGTCAGTTGCCAGCGCTGGCCAACATTGAAGGAGCGAGAACACGGACAGATTCAGTCCACACGAGAAGATGCATTGTTCAGCGGACGGCATTTTTGTGCGTCTGAATGGCAATTACCCAATACCATGAAGCTATTCGCTGCGAACGGTAAGCTGCAGGCTTGCATTCCACAATGAGATTGCGGAATTCCTTTGTTTACATCACCCACGCGCGTGCTCTCTCACACCATCTCTTCTCTGTATCCCATCATTGAATACGGTCATACGCGATAAGCTGCAAGCATGGCGCCGAAGAAGGCTACGCCGGAGAAGGCTACGCCGAAGAAAGGCGACATCCTCAAGAAGGGTAGAAAATCGCCAACCAAAACCAGAGACGCAGCTCTCGCCGAGGAAGCAGCCACGGCAGCGCCATCGAAGCGTGTAACAAGGCAGTCTCCGGAGAAGACCGTTCCTGCGAATGAGACGAAAGCGACGCGCAAAAGTGCTTCTCCAGCCAAGGTCACCAAGAAAACATCTCCCGCGAAGCCAGCTGCGAAGTCGAAGGCCTCCCCAAAGAAGACTCAAGCCAAGGACAATCAATTCCGAGGTCCCATTGGCGAAAGTAGTAGAGGTTACAAGACCCATGATTCCACAGCACAGATCATCAAAGCAATCGATGGACGCACTTTTACAATCCTTGATAAGCAGCTCATCGCAGCAATTCAAGATCTTGAGACAAGGGAACCAGGCAATGAAAAGTATCATCGTAACCTGGCACATGATGTGGCAAAAAAGGTAGACATGTCCCAAGTCGACGAGGCGCCCGATCACAGAGTCCACTTCCAGATCTACTGGCGCTTCCGCAAGCTCTACGAACAGGGACATGGGAGCTGGCCCGTGGGTGGGGACGATGAAACTTCTGACTCGGATGAAGCGGGCGAAGAAGGCGATACTGTAGTTGAGAGCATCGAGAAGACTACACATCCAGGTCGCAAGTCGAAAGCGCCGGCAGCAGCGGGGCGCGGCACTTCCAAAAGTCCGAACAAAGCACGAAGTGATCGGGTGGATCGAAGTGCCAGTGACCAAAGGAAAGACGAGCTGCTTCAAGCCATTGAAGACGCGGCATATAATGTGGCGCTTCAGAATCGCCTCTCCCAGCCGGAAAACCTGCAGGATGATGAAAGTGATGAACAGCCAGTCGCAGCGGTCACGAAACGACAGATCGAGGAGGCGCAGGCAAGGGGAGCCGAGCGGGCGAGAAACGCAGCGGTGAACATGCGGATGGAGCAGACTTTGCAACATTACGCCCATAGCCGCGGCCAGCCGCGGAGCATCCCTGAGGTCGATGGAACAGGTGTGGTCAAATCGCCACAGAGGGGATCTGCTAGAGGCCGCTATCTACCACCAGCTCCCGCGAAAACTCCCGATTACCCAAGTCCATCCAAGGCAGCTGACCCACGCAAGGCCGAAAAAGACAAGAAAGCCCGGGAAGCGAAGCGGAAGGCAGATATCAAAGATCGTGAGGCCGTCAGGGACAGCCAACAAGCATTTCCTCCGAGCAAAGTCTCGTGGACACCTTACTGTAGCAAGCGCGGCAACATCATCTCCTCGACGAATCCACCTCTGATCAGTATTGTGATTGGCCAGGACAGTAAAGGGAATGATATTGTGCAGAAACGCGTCAATCCATTCTTCGAGACCCTTCCAGGACCCGAAGTGTGGCACCGCAATATGCCACCGTACTTCAGCTTCGGAGAGACGAAGTACATGGAGCAGGTCATTAGCGATGAGATCAACAGAGATCTCAACAGAAGTGAGTGTTGCTGTGGGCTTGCTCAAGTCATGTATATGTACTGACCTCACTTCCAGAGCATCCCGAGATCCGCAAAACATCCGCCAAGCCCGCCGAAAGTGAAACATTCTTCTCCTCTATTGGAAATAAACTCACATCGCTAATTGGCCCATCAAAGCAGTCTGACGCACCGAAGGAGACGGACGTAGATGAGCCCGAGCGACCTGCGACGAAGAGAAAGGATCAGTGGGAATTGCCTGAATTGACCAAGAGCGAGAAGGAGGCTGTGATCAGAGAAGCACGACAGAATGCCCAGTACTTTGCTCAGCCCACGTCTCCAACTAGGAAGCGCTCTTCGTCATCGATGCAACCGTCACGGTCTCCGCCAGCATGGGGAACCAAGCGAGCTCGAGGACGGTAGTTGCTCAAACAGCCGAGTTTTGATCGCAGGGGGCCACTACTGATTATGCAAGCTGCGTGCGCACAGATTTTGATCTCTTAATTTCTTGCCATACCTCCGCAAAACCAATTTCTGATTTAGTTTTCTCTCGAGCAGCTCGAAAGAAATCACGTAGATCTCTAAGACTTTGTTTACTTTCTATGTGTATTGATTTGCAACTTGCCGTATTACCCTTTCTTCATAATCTCACTCGCAAGCCTGCTCTTCGCTCTGATCTGTGGACCAAAGAGCAGCAGAACCCAAGGCACAGTCGTCAAGAGAAATCCAATCCCACCAAGAAACCCACCAGCGCCTTGAAACGTCATCGTATTGAACATCTGATCCGAAAATCTGCAGAAAATCGCGTTAGCTCTGCCGTCTGCTGTCCTCAGATGATGACCAGCGTAGCTGAAACTCACAATGGGAACGCCCCGGCCAACATGTTCCGACAGAAACTCTGCGCTGCCAACGCCGAGCTCGCATACCGATGATACGAATCCGCCAAATAATTAAACACGGCCAAGTAGATGGAAAAAATTCCCATCGTGGCAACACCCAATCCCAGCGCGGGCACGACCCAATGGACAGAAGGATACGCTCCCGCGACACAGAACCAGATACACCCGATTGGTAACAAGGCGCTCTCAACGCACGCAAAATATAATCTCCCCTCGGGCGTGTCGAGGATCCTTCGATGCTTTTCCGGCAAGATCGGTCGGAGCCAATCTTCTTGGTAGATGGAGGCGATGGTGAAGAGGATGGTGGCGATGAGTTGGGCGGCGAAGATGGAGCCGGTTTGTTGGATGCGGAAATTGTAGGTTGTGCGGTAGATGAGCGGTACGGCGGTGAAGGCCATGTAGAGGACGGCCCAGGAAAAGGAGATCCAGAGGCTGAAGAAGAAGACGACGGGCTCGGTGAAGAGCATGTGGAAGGGGCGATGGAGAGAGATTTGGATCATGGTGAGGAGGGAAGTGCGTTCTTCATCCGAGAGGACTTTCCAGCGGATTCGTTGAGGGATTGTCGGATTCGTCATGGTGGGTTTCTCAGTCGTGTACAAAGGGTTGGTGGAGTTAGGAGAGGAAAAGATGACGCCGTAGTATCCGGCTTGTTCCAAGGCGTCGTAGTACTTGTTCAGCTTCTTGGCTTTTCTCGAAAGCAAAACTGATCCTCTCGTTTCTTTGAAGAAGAAGACGATGAAAACCATCAACACCCCATCGACGATGACTTGCAGGTAGAAAATCCATCTCCAAGTCGTGTTTTGCGCGATGAATCCGCAAACTAAAGGTCCTAGCCCGGAGCCCGCAATTGCAGCTGACGTGAAGAGCGTCATCGCAGTGTTGCGGTCTTTCGCATGATAGATATCACTCACCACGCCTCCAACCATCGTACTGAACGTGCTCGACATCGCTCCAGAGAGAAATCGGTTGACAATCATTCCCGCGAATGTTGGCGTCACACCACACACAATTTGGAATACTACCCAGAGCAGGCCCGTGACGACGAACACCGGCCTACGGCCATTGATTTCGCTGAAAGGCGCGAGGAACATTGGTGCCACGCCGAAACCTGCTGTAAATGTTGTGACGCCCAGGAGAGCTGCTACGCGGGAGACGTTCCATTCTGAGGTCATTTGGTCGATCCCGGAGGTGTAGGCGCCCGCGTTAAAGGCAGTGAAGAGAGTGACGATGCAGGAGAGGCATGTCATGATCTGTTTGCGAGGCGAAGACCAGGTGAAAGGCGATTCGTAATTTTTGAGGTTGGGAGGGTCAGGAGGAGATTTGCCGCTCATTCTCGTGCCATGCGATTGCGCTAGGTAGGCGGGTTGTGGGAGTTCGGTTTCGAATTCGAGATACAGCCATTGGATTTCCTGATGCTGCGGATTGGCATTGACTCGATCCTGGCCTATGGTGCTGCTCGAGTCCCTATGGCTTGGTTTTCTCGTTGGTGATTCTTCATGGCTTTTGTGAGACTCCTCTAGTTCGTCGACGCGATCTGTACTTAGGTTGGTTGCTGCCATGATGGTCACTGCTACTCCTGTAGCTAGGAAGTACAGAGACGCATAAGAAAGAATGATGGCGACCGAGTGATTGGCATCAAGGCGAAAGATGGGTGGTAGTCACTGTTGGAAGGACGAGAACAGAGCTGGAGCTGGAGCTAGCGATGCTAAGACTGACGATCACATCAAGCCGCTTATAAAACGCCATGTGGATGCTCCACCGAGCCGAGTCCCGTTGCATACCGTGCGCATTCTTTATGCCCTCTGGAAACTTGGGCTCACCAGTGGATAAATTGGCCTGCTGCAGGTATGGCTGCATTTGCGGTCTGCTGTGGCCGACTAGCCAACGCCAGAGCCATTCAGGCATTTCTACAAGCTCAGCATAATGATAAGAGCATGCGTCAGAGGCAAGAATCAAGCATCGCTTCTCCACACGGCATCGTTGCGGTCGTCGGTGGGGAGCTCCACAAAGCCGTTTTGATTGGAAAGAAGTCTCTGGGTGCCGGCCGAGTCTCGGAGCCACCAGCGGATCCGATGGTTCAGTGCTGGATGTAGCCGCCACGACAAGACGGGCGCACAGAAACACCGACGTTGCGGTCCAATCAAAACTGCTTTACATGAGTTTGTCAGCATCTGTGGCATCACACATCGTCTCTGCGGACCTGAGCATCCGCCCTTCGCAGTACAGCGGGACCACTCTCGTTGCGGTGAGATGACTCGCAACAAAGCGCGCTTGCAACTCGCAGTGTATGCACGACCCAAGCATCCAGAGAGCCCGCATTACGCTCTGTTTGTTGCTCCCAAACGTGGTCCAGGGCCGATCATTAAACATCACGTGAAGAACACCTGGCAAGTTGATGGCGCTGGGCACGCGACTTGCCCTTGGAGATATGAGAGAGCTGTGATGGCGAGTCTTGACAACGAACCTCGTCTCTTGGCTCGAGTGGTCATCGCCAAGGTGTTGCAAGGGGAAGAGGAGGTCCAGAAGTTGATCGACGGCGTACCTGTACACACAGGAGATGAAGGCACAGTGACGGCCGAGTCGTTTAGCTGCAAATCGTGGGTGAAGGATGCTTGGGGAGAATTGCGGAAGTGCGATGCGATTTCCAGCAGGTTTGTCGAGTGGGACGTTGTGGAAAGGCAAGTGCGTGAGTATGTCGAGGAGAAGCGAAAGCAAGGGAGATGGGAGAGCTTCTGGAAGGGCGAAGCGGGAGTGCCCTTGATGGATCTGCTGGAAGGGAAGGCGCTCGTTGAGTGACCACTTGCTGTGCGAGTTCTGCAAGGTCAGCCGGTCCGATACTGTCTGTACACCACAGATGGACTCCTGACAGCTGACAAAAGCTACTTCCAACGAAAGGAGGTCAAAAAGCTGAGCCGAGGTGTACTCGCCACTCCACAACCGTGTCGTCCGGTCTTGCTCATCCGTAGCTGCTTGCATTCTCGTATCTCTGCTTTCTTGCTTCGGCATGGGGACAGGGATAGAGGAAAGATGCAGAGAGCAACAGATGCGGGTAGTGCCGAGTGCAGAAGGAGCAAGACAAAGGCCGCGACCCTGCCAAGTGGCACATGTGCCCCGGGCCGCCGTTTTGGGCCTAGAGCGTTGGAGGGGCAGCCGTGTCCGGAGATGAAGACACAGTGGGAGACTGACTAAGTGGACAATGACGCCGCACAGGCACGCGTGGATTCTCGTGGTCTTTGCGGCACGCCTTGGTGTCTGTCGTGGAGTGTGTTCTACCCGTGGACGCCGCATCACGCAATCGTGCGCTATGGTGGGGTCAAAGCTACGTAGAAAAAGTTGCCCATTGCTCATTAATCACCAACGCTGCCTCGCGTCTTCAGCCAACTTGCATCTTCCTCCCTCCTCCAAGTCCTCATTTCACTGCTGAACATTGAACTCACCAACCCACAAAACCCACACTCGCATCACAATGGCAGGACGTCCAGAGCCCCTCCGTCTCGGCAGCATCGCCCCCAACTTCCAGGCCGAGACCACCAACGGCCCAATCGACTTCCACGAGTTCATCGGCGACAACTGGGTCGTCCTTTTCTCCCACCCAGAAGACTACACCCCCGTGTGCACCACCGAACTCGGTGCTTTCGCCAAGCTCGAGCCAGAGTTCACCAAGCGTGGTGTCAAGCTCATTGGTCTCTCCGCAAACACCATTGAGAGCCACGGCGGATGGATCAAGGACATCAATGAGATCTCCGGCAGCAACTTGCGCTTCCCAATCATTGGTGACAAGCAGAGACAGGTTGCTTTGGCATACGACATGTAAGTCGCCGATAGAGCAAGACGCGGCCATCTCCAAATAGCTGATGAGGAACGCGCAGGATCGACCACCAGGATGCCACCAACGTCGACGAGAAGGGCATCGCTTTCACCATCCGCAGCGTTTTCATCATTGACCCAAAGAAGACCATCCGTCTGATTCTCTCCTACCCAGCATCTACTGGTCGCAACACTGCTGAGGTTCTCCGCGTTGTTGACTCCCTCCAGGTACGCAATGCATCCCGATGAGAAAACCATTCGCCACCTACGCCATACATACCTGTAGACCACAGTCGCATCAAGCGAACAGAAGGCTAATTGATCCTCCTGCAGACTGGCGACAAGCACAAAGTTACCACCCCAATCAACTGGGTTCCCGGCGACGATGTCATCGTGCACCCAAGCATCAAGACCCCAGAAGCCGAGAAGTTGTTCCCCAAGATCAACATCGTCAAGCCATACCTCCGCTTCACTCCTCTGCCAAAGGAGGAGACCTCTGCTGCTGTTTGAACCCGCCACATGCTTTTCAGGAGCGTGTGGGAAAGTGAGTGGGGCCGCCCAGTGACTGATACGGGTTATTAAGGTAGGCCGCTCACACACCATGAGCTGCTGACCTGAGAAGAGCTCGGAGCTGAGGAGGGATCAGAATGAAAAAACCCTCACAGCTCGTTTGATACCCTCAAGCGTCAATGCGAAGATAGAGCACCTGTTCCATTAAAGAGACACGCGAAAATGAAAGTTCATGAATATTTGGTACCATCGCATCGTCTCGGTGCACGTCTCAGGAGTACGATACCGGTCCGCCATGGCTGGGCCAATCGTTCAAGCAGTCGCATGCAAACACTGTAATCCTAGCGAAGAACGTGAACGCGTTGACGCGTAATAGGGATGTGCTCAGGCTTGGAACCGACACATCGACGCCCGCACTGTTGAAGCTGTGAAGGAAGGACATGGCGTTTCACCGCGTCCATGGTCGAGCAAGACGCGTCCAATGGTAGTGATCATAATCCCCATGGAGGGATCAGCACAACGTGATCGAGCGTGGCCGCCGAACTCCATGTACGAACAATGACTTTCGCAGTTTCTCGACTTCAGAGCCACTTCAGAGCAATGGATGTTGTCCGCAGCGGCTCGGGAATGTGATGTGATGTTTGGGGTAGAAACAACTCACGGCCATCTATGCCCCGTGACGACACAACCGGATGACGCAACCCAATAACCTACAGTCGTCAAAAATCAGCTCACTCGCCCAGGAGCCCGGCAACGATCGAGAATGGGAATAATTGCGGCAGTTGCCCTGCAACTTGTGGTTGTTTGCATGCGGAAATCGATAACGGTTGACTGGCTTGATGCAGAGCTGTGAAGATATGATCGGCACCGAAATCGTAACGAATAAATGGGAACGGTAGGATCCTGAGGAAAGTCATCGCCTCCTGCAATGCAACTCAGGCCCGTCCATCCTCGGTGCCGTGCCGGTGGTCGAAATTAGGCAGGCGAATAGGCGAGAGTCCCAGGGTGCCATGGTTCTGAGCCTCATCAACAGCCATATTGAATCTCATATTACGCTCATTGGGCGGAAGGCATCATGCAGATGCGCCGATGAACTGCTGTCCGCTTCCGGCCATTGAGGCTGACGCTGAAGCACGATGACATGCATGACATTCTTGACCATCTCGCGGGCGATCATCATGCCTCGCAGTCATTCTCGGCCTGATTCTGCCACAATGTCTGACATGATCGAGGGCGAGACACTCTTGCGCTCGATATTTGCCCTCGCTCGCGTGGACGAGTGAAACTTCATTGGCAAGTTGGAGCGCAGAGCGGGATGCGGAAGCAAGGCTCGTGCGCCCCGCCATGCGATTGGCGCGGGAAGCGAGCTTTTCCCTTTGATTCACCACTACCGCTTATGTCGAACCTCACACGGATATCGATGCCCTAATCCGCCAGCCAAACAACTGCACCTCAGCTCCCGGTTTGGACGCCGCGACCAATCCGAGAAGGTGAGTCCGTTCGCCAACTGTCGCTACGTTGTGCCGCACGGATCTGGTCCCATATGGCCCCTCTGGAACTTCATCCCTGCCGTCGCGAGGAACAAACAGAACCAGCAAAGCATCCGATGGCATGGCACAGCAGGACACCTGCATATGGACGACCGTCAAACGCTCTCTGCCGCTTGCCTAGCACTGCACTTTTTCCTCCGAAACCCACCAAGTACCAGCGCACAGCGCTTCCCGATGGGAGATCGAGCGCGCGAGCCACACGTAACGAGGACGAACACAGGCCCTGGCCGTATGCCGTACCGCTCTCCATGTGCATGTCATCGTGAAATGCTCCCCTTCCTCCCTTGACTGTGCTTTTGAGACCTAACTGCCCCTCCATCTGCAACGTTGCTCTGCCTGCTCCGCAGTACCACGGAAATTTTATTCTTATTCTACATCATACCTCAACGAACAGTTAGGCCGCGAGCTGACCGCAGATGTCTGTTCCTCTAGGGGTCTTCGCTTTTCCAGCGGCCGCTGAGGAGCGTCCTCAGCAGAGCAGGCCAAAGTCCAGCAAGCAGAACAAAGACCGTCCCTCGACCGCAGACACTCAGTCTACTGCCGGCCGATCTTTGGATAGCAGCAGATCGGGGAGAAAGCCAAAGCCCGACAAGAAATCTGCCACTCAATTATCTTCGAGATCTTGGGTAACTGCTTTCACGCGCGAGAGGAAGCCTTCGCTGCCGACATCAGACACCTCGTCTCTTGCTCCTCGTGCAGCCTCCATTTCGACATTCGGCTCTTCGCCTCACGACTCGTTCGACCTTTCGATCGCGCTATCATCCGCCAAGCCGAAATCCGCCTCCAGGCCCAAGCACGTGCCTATCGTCATTCCCAGCGAGTACTCCTACGTTCCTTCGGAATCTGAGCCTAGCTCTGGGTCCTTTACCTTCTCGACACCCAGCAGCGTTTCACCAACATCATCGCACGCACCGACTCTTCCGTCCATCGAGGCGTGTCCTCCCAGCACCCGCACGGCACCGAGGCATGTACCCATAGAGATCACCTATCGTCCAGATTGGGCTGTCCCCACCAAGAAAGATCGCGATAACCCATCGCCACGAGAGCCGTTGCTGGAATTCCCCGCGCTGGAATTAGCGCCTGTATCGCCATTCACCATGTCTGCCACACCCGAGTCAAGTCGGGCCAACACCATGGATTCCAATGCCTCTCGACCGACATCGGGTCAGCTGTATCCTCCGAGCCAGAATGGTTCACGCTCGAATATCAGTGCCCACAGCAGCCAAGTCAGCTTGGTCGGCATGCGATCAGAATATGAGTCTGCTTCAGAAGCTGAGTCAACACAAGGCGATGATGGCCCTGGGCAACACACACCTTCCCAGTCCGTCAGCTCTGCCAATCACCCGACAGCACCAGCCGCCTCAAGTTCTGCCGGTCTATCTGGATTGGTGTGCAATGTGCATCGTACAACGGGTCGCGAACCACATCCTCTGGTCGGTGCGACAACCACCGTGCTTGGGGATAAGCTCTACGTCTTCGGAGGCAGACGTCTTTCACGGACGAAACCGCAGTTGACTGCAAACTTGTACGAGCTCGATCTCATTCGACGCCACTGGACGAAGCTGGAGACTACGGGTGACATTCCACCACCTCGATACTTTCACAGCGTCTGCGCACTTGGCGACACAAAGTTGGTGTGCTACGGCGGCATGTCCCCAGCACCTCCGCCAGATGCAGCAACTGATGCGCAGCCCGAAGTCATCGTCATGTCTGACATTCACATTTACGATGTGCCGAGTCAGAAGTGGACCAAGGTGAACACACCGGACGCACCGCAAGGCCGTTACGCCCATTGTGCCTCGATATTACCATCATCGGCAGTCTTTGCATCTCGAGATGCGCCCATGTCTGCAATCCATCACAATCCGGAAGGCGAGAAGCCGAACGAAGGTTCTCTCGGCGTCGATCTAGATGGGACAGGTGGCGCAGAAATGATTGTGGTTGGAGGGCAGGACTCTGCGAACCACTACATTGAGCAGATCAGCGTCTTCAATCTGCGAAGTCTGAAATGGACGGGCACAACAGGCATGGGCCGCAGCTGCGGTGCGTATCGCAGTGTCGTTACGCCGTTGACTACGATGAGTGCTACGCAAATCGGTGCCGGGCCTCACGCGCAGGGTGACCTGGAGGAAGACGACGAGGAACCGGCCACGATTGGATCTGGTTCGCCGATGCTGATATACTCCAACTACAATTTCCTGGATGTGAAACTGGAACTGCAAGTACGTCTCACGGATGGCACTCTGATAGAGAAGCCCATGCAGACAGTGGTTTCGCCACCTGGTCTTCGTTTTCCAAATGGCGGCATCATCGATAACCACTTCGTCGTGTCCGGTACGTTCCTGACTTCATCGAAGCAAGAATACGCGCTCTGGGCTCTCGACCTGCGCACACTCACATGGAGTCGCATCGATGTTGGTGGCAGCATTTTCAGCCAGGGCAGCTGGAATCGTGGTGTTCTCTGGTCCCGACGCAATGCATTTGTGATCTTGGGCAACCGCAAGCGAAGTCTAGTCGACGATTACAACAATCGTCGCATCAATTTTTCAAACATCTGCGTAGTCGAGCTGGAAGCATTTGGGCTGTATGAGAACCCACGGGTCGCAGAACCCACCTCTGCATACGTATCCGCTAGCGCGATCCCAAGCGTGTTGCCACAACGTGTGCCGCAGTCCAAGGATGATGCCGCTTTCGGACGTCTTCTCTCAGCAGCTGCAGAAGACATCGGGCAGCTTGCACTGGGTGTGCGGGAACTTGCAGATATGGACTTCCTCGCTATTGATGGCACGAGAGTGCCTGTAAACTCGCGGCTGATCTCTCGGAGATGGGGACCGCACTTCATCACGCTCCTGCGGGAGTCCTTGATGGCAGCCGAAAACGGCGCTGATACAGCCACACTGCGTGCAACCGCTGCAGGACACCCTTCTCGGAATTCGAGCATCACCATCACGCCTTCGCTGAGCTCTGCTGCATCGGGCGCGACGACCCTCACCAATAATTCCAGTCTCACAGATACCAGCTTGCCAGACACACGCAATGCGCCAGCAACATCGAGGCCCCGTCTGCTGTACCTTCCACATACGGCACCAACACTGCATGCGTTGTTACACTACCTCTACACTTCGACGCTCCCCTCGCCGCCACACCCGCTGGCGACGCCCCAGATTTTCTGCTCGCTGCTGCAACTCGCACGACCATACAAGATCGATGGCCTGCAAGAGGCTACGATCGAGCGCCTGCATCAGTGTCTCGACGGGCGCAATGCTGCAGCGATCTTCAACGCCGCAGCGATGGGTGCAGGAGGCGGCGACAGTGTACATTTTGCGGCGAATGCTCGCTCCATACATCAGAGCGACATACCTGTACGAACGGCCAGTCTTGCCGGTCTGGAAGGCCTACTGAATGGCGATCAGACTGCTAATCCGCGGTCACCTTCAAGCTTGCGCATTGACACCGACATGGCGAATGGTCGCAGCGTTCGCAACACCCTCAGACCTGGTCCACGTGCTGCTGAGGATACGGACGAGGAACCTATGAGTGCGACATCAACCGCGAGCATGAGTGAAAGTGAATACTCTACTCGGAGCAACAAGGATGTCCAAGATGTATGGAACGGTGCCTTGAGCTCTGTTGTCGGCTTGCAGAAGCGTGGTTTGCGTGGACTCATGGAAGGCCGCCGTATGCGCGAGAAAGGCCGAGATGGGTTCGGAGAAGGCCGCGTAGGACTAGGAATCGCGGCCAACTAGAGCCGCGTCTGCAGGATGGAGAGGAATAAGGTGCGAAAAATGGCTGTTCGGGTATGACTTTGCTGTTATCGCTGCTGTTAGAGATGCCGACGGTGTCATTCGCATGTGTACGTGGCTTGCTGCAAGATATCCTGAATAGCTTTATGATCCGCAGAAATCACGCTGCGCAACGAGTCTTAACAATGATCGCTCCGTCTCATGTGCCCTTCGCCGCAACAAGAGGACGAGTTTGCTGACGAGTTTGCCAAGCCGTGAGTTGTCGGAAGAGCCCAGTGCACGTGACAGGGCTAAAGGAGAAAGGATGTGACAGCTTCAAGTCAGCTTCGACCTCGACCGCGACATTTGCACATCAACGCTTTCCACCATCGCGCATCATGTCTTGGAGATCCAACGTCGGCCAGACCGGCGCGAATACGATTCCTCTGGGCCCACGTCGACGATTCGGCGATGATGACGGCGCTGGAGCAGCTGGCGATGCGGAGGCTCCACGCGACAACAAGCGTGGTCGCAGCCCAGA
>ANSM01007371.1:0-13674 GCA_000347735.1 Cercospora canescens BHU | reverse complement strand
CGAATCGCGCGCCAACGCATGCGCCGCCGCAACCGCTGGAGACTAACACTTTGTCGCAGTCGTCCGACACCATCGACAATGTCAAGAGCAAGATTCAGGACAAGGAGGGCATCCCACCGGACCAACAGCGCTTGATCTTCGCCGGCAAGCAGCTCGAGGATGGCCGCACCCTGAGCGACTACAACATCCAGAAGGAGTCCACCCTTCACTTGGTCCTCCGCCTTCGTGGTGGTATGGCCAAGAAGCGCAAGAAGAAGGTCTACACTACTCCAAAGAAGATTAAGCACAAGCGCAAGAAGACCAAGTTGGCCGTGCTCAAGTACTACAAGGTCGACGGTGACGGAAAGATCGAGCGCCTGAGGAGAGAGTGCCCAGCCGAGACTGTAAGAATTGCCAAGTTCCAGCAGAGCAACAGGCAGATACTGATCAATTCTACAGTGCGGTGCCGGTATCTTCATGGCTGCCATGCACAACCGCCAGTACTGCGGTCGCTGCCACCTGACTTACGTTTTCGACGACCCAAAGTAAACTAGAGAAGGAGAAAAAATGCTGAGCACCTTTGCATCTTTCAGAACTGGAGCGGAGATGGATACCCCAGCGGCAACAGGCTGCAAGAATTTCAGGTAGCTGGCAGAATTGATTCATCCCGTCGAAAACACTTCCTGTGCGCTTTTGTGACTCTTCGTCGTGTCAGCAAGCGGCTCATCGTGCATTCCTGGCCACTTTCCGTGACTCAGATGCATCGTCACTATAATATCCATTCACGGATGCCGTCTATGGCTGATCAAAATCAGTCCCTCGCCAAATTCCGAAACAAGTCGTACACATCCTCTCTGACCACCTCCAAATCGCAGAAGCCGCTACGATGTCTGTAACAAGCCAAGTCCTCAACACAATCGAACTGCTCGAGACTATCTTACTACAACTCCCGATGTTCGACACTTGGCGAGCGCAACGAGTCTGTAGACTATGGCACACTACAATCAAACGCTCCATCAACATCCAGCGAGCCCTCTTCCTGCAGCCCATATCCACACCCTTATCGCAATCCCGTAATGACTCCACACCTAAGATCTCCTTCATCTCAGACTCCACAACAGGTCACCAAATCCTCTCCAACCCCAAAAACCACCAAACCCTCCTGCCCCGCATCATCAGCATCAAACCCTCCTCATCCACCTTCCAGGGTACAGAATGCTTCACGTCCCAACAAATGCAAACTCAAGTCTTGAAGAAAACCAGTTCTCTGCAAAACATCCTCTTCACCCAACCACCCCTCGACTCGGTAACGTTTTTCAGCAACTACACTGCCAAAACTTTCCGAGATCCTGGAGATGACCAGGAATACTTCCACGCAGAACAAGATGTTTCCGACTTCAAGCCTGAGACGCGCGAGATGCTTTCTCTTCGTGGCCCGAAGTATTTTCACGGCACTCAATTCGGCCTCCAAGCAATCAGACTCGAGCATGCAGGAGGGCTGAGAGTGGAGGATGTCGTGGAGGCGATTCGAATCGAGAGCGTACGGTTCGAGAAGGCGGAGCTGAAAGGCGGAGAGTTGAATATGGCGTGGAATGGGGGAATGGAGCAGGATTTGGAGACGGTGGTACGGTTTTGGAACGACATTAAATCGGTACAAGAGTCGAGGCTGCGCAAAATGGCGATCAGCGAGAGACGCGAAGTCGTCGTGTAATGCTGCTCGATTCAGCAAGAGACGACTAATATCAAAATATGTATGTAGCCCATGGCCCATGCTCCTGCTCTCCGCTCTACAATAACAGTTGCGAGCTCAGCATACCATCAGGTATTCGATGCAGCAGTGCCCGCCGGCGGGCTCGCGTCAAGCGATCAGCAATAGACTTGGTCGTTCCCTCACATATCAAGAAGTTCTTCAGCGAAGTCATCCAGGTAGATGATCTTGAACCTGCCATCCCACGCCCCAGTCCAGTTACTCTTCAGGTAAGCTTTGCTTATATTCTTACTCCACGAAATCAACTCCACAGTCCAGCCCTTCTTCAACGCTCTCTCTGCCATGGCCATGAATCCTTGGCTGTATTCTGCTTGCGCAGCGTCACCAGTCGCGAGCACCATCGTACTCGGCACTTCGTAATCAACAATACTCTCCATCATCTTCAAGTGCAGGATCTCATCGACACCTTGTTCAATCATCTTGGCAGGCGCGTATTGCGGCGCAGTAGACGTTTCCGTGCCACTGCCGCTTCCGCTGCCCATGCCGTTTCCGAGGACCGAGTACACTGGAGGCGATGTTCCTGTCTTGGTGATGAGGTCGCCCGGGTGAACGGGTGGCTTTTTCGGGCTCTTACTGTACCGACGGGCGTCGTGCTGCTGAAAATATAGCTGACGATCAGTGAGCTCGCGAGCTTTGTACACCTTCTCAAAAATATTCATTTCATAACCAATCGCTTTCGCTTTGTCAAATGCCGGAAGCCATGGATTGGAACCAGCGAGGACACGCTTCGCAACTGGACGGCGACGTTCCATTAAAAGAGCGAGACCATCGAAAGATAGATTGGCCTGAGGGAGATGTGCCATTGGATGGATGCCTCTCGTCGACTTCAGCATGTCCATGAATCCAATGCAGATGTTGGAAGCGTCCACGAAAACGTGAATGCCTTTTGGATCGTTGTTGTGGCTGGCCAAATTCATCGGCGCCACCAAGTGTTTCCGATCCTGACCAAACTCATTGATTAGCTTCATAAGCAGAGCCCAATGTCGGTCTTCACCGGAACGAATGATCTTCGGTTCGATGACTGGCTGTTGCCGCGGTTTTCTCGCACTGACAGGCGCAATGGGGACGTGCACGCTCAGAGCTACGGGAGTTGGGTTGATGCCGAGTGTTGCAGTGCCCTGAGAAACAGGCTTCGGCTGAACACCGACAGATGCAGGTACCAAGTTGAGCTTGCCCACTGGTTGCGACTGTTGCATTTGAATCTTGCGCACTGGCTGGGATTGAACTATTGGTTGTCGTTTGGCTTGCGCTGGTGTCGATGGCTCCTGTTTTGGAGATTTGTAGTTAATCGCGGCCATTGCGGCAGCGACAGCATTGACTGCCTGGTTGGTGGAGTTGTCTGAATCCATCTTTCCGCTTGCCTTCAATGGCATGGAGCTCTTTGCTGGATGGGGCACTGCAGGCGTCTGAGGCGTTGCCATACCATTCTGTCTCTTTCCTGACTTCGATATCGCCTGCAGCGCTGTCTGATTTTTGTTCTGATTCTTCATGACATGTGCCGAAGCCTTGCGCGCGGGAGTCTTCCTACCAGCGGTTTCTGCCTCCGATTCAGATATTGCATCAGCTCTGCCGCCATTGAGACGCGCCTGAGCAAGTTCCTGCTCGCGTCTCTCTTTTCTGCGCATGCGTTTCTTCTGCGTCTTGGTCATAGGCGTCGCATTGTCTTTCTTTGAGCTGGCTGCCCAGATATCCTCGCCATCGGTCCCGTCAGTGAAAGAAGGATGTCGCTGGATTGGCTTCCCTCGAGAGAGTGTGTAGGCGGCGCCATCTGAGGTGTAATCCAGCTTCCGAGATGATCTGTCGGTCCGTGTTTGATCGGGACGGGGCAGCTCATGCTTAGCTGGCACTGGAGTGCCTAGGAATTGCCAAATCTTGTCGAAGCTTCCCAGGCTGACGCCTCCGCTGTGCTCGTCAGGCTCGTCGTCATTGTTGGCTCGGTGGTTGTCGTCGCTCTCCTGGTGCGAAATGGCAGCAGGTGGGTCCGCTTGACCCAGCGATGCATTGTGGAACTCGATAACGTCGCTCAAATCCCAGAGTGCTTTGGTTTCGGTAGTGAGTGTGGACATGGATTGGCAATGGTCGGCGTGCTAAGCGCTGCACGCGGGCGGGTGTTTGGTTGGTGGCGGTGGTGGCCTGTCGCACTTGTCGAGCGGTGGTTCTAGTGAAAGGCGACAATGATGTCGTGCGGTGTTGCGAAGTGATAGCAAGCGATAGAGGAGGCCCCTCGAGGTGGCGACGAATGTGTCATTGACGTATCGCGGCCGTGGTGAAGGTGAGATTCGAGTAGTCTGGATGACTGCATGGCACCTGCATCCGCCACCGAGATCCATGCGCGCGGCAATCGGACCCCACTTCCCGCAGTTCATCCGTTTCGAGGCAACCACACATGCCTTTCCCTTCACTTCCCGAATCAGGAATCATAAGACACTGTCACATGCAAGCCGTGCTTCGATAGCAACATCTGTGTCTTGAGCCTCCGACAGTCTGCATGGAGACGTACCAGCAGCCAAGCCCCTTCTGTCCTCCATACCCCTCCAACCCCACTACGATAACATGTCGGCCGATTTTTGGGCCGGCTATGTGTCTGGGGCTATAGGTAGTCTGATCGCCAGCCCGATGTCCTGACCTGCAGCTCATTTGCATGCTCAGGAATCCTCATCGGCAACCCACTCGATATCATAAAGACCAAATTGCAAACCGGCTCTGCATCGAAAGCTTCAGATGCCGCCATTAGTCCCACTCAGACACTACCCTCGACCCATCCTGGCGTCTCTGCTCAAGCACAACATACCTTATCACGATGGACTCAATTCGCTCGAGGCGCAGCAGCACCGATACTCGGGTACGGGGCTCTCAATGCTGTGATGTTTATGACGTACAATCGTTCTTTGTCCTATCTCCGGACTGGAAACATCACTACGTTACCGCAAAATTTCACTAGTCAACCGGAATGGTGGAAGATCTGGTCGGCTGGCGCGCTAGGCGGCCTTGCTACATTCTTCGTCTCGACGCCAACAGAGCTTGTGAAATGCCGCGCTCAAGTTTCCAATCCACCTTGCTCTTCATGGCAAGTGACCCAAGAACTTTGGCGAGCAGCAGGCCTGAGAGGCTTGTACATGGGTGGTGCCATCACGGCTGTACGCGACAGTGTAGGCTATGGATTCTACTTTTGGTCGTATGAATTGAGCAAACGAGCAATCGCAAACGATGGCGACACGCATACGCAGGAAGCCCTCAAAGTGCTTTTGTGCGGCGGTCTCGCTGGTGTTGTCACATGGGCAAGCATTTTTCCACTCGATGTCGTGAAGACGAGAGTGCAAACGTGGGATCTTGTGCCTGCCGTGTCCACAGGTGATGGAGCGCCTCTACTGGGCAGTCCAGCGAGATCTTCAAAAATCATAATCACAGCCAGGCCGAGCTCCTGGACTATAGCAAAAAGGCTGTATCACACCGAGGGTTCCTCTCCTTTCTTTCGAGGACTTGGCGTATGTAGCGCGAGAGCTTTCATCGTGAACGCTGCGCAATGGGCCGTGAGTGATGGCCAGCCACTTCGTTTCACAATCTTGCTGACGTTCGCCTTTCAGGTCTACGAATGGATGATGAAAGTACTGGCCGTTGCTTGAACTTTTCAGCAAGCGGTACTACATTGCTGATTGACATCAGCACAATCTAATGCCGACTGTCACGCAAGATTGTGACGAGCCTGTGCTATATCTAGAGCCCTCATCGCACCCCTGCAAAAATGAAACTTCCAAAATGATCACTCTTCCACGTGCCCTATCCAATCAATCCGAGCCTACAACACAACTCGGCCGTGGTGATTCACATCACACACGTCTCAACACTTGCCCAAGAGCTACGTGCAATAAACCTCCCAGGATGATCAGCCTGCTTCGGTAGCCTCTCATGCATCACCATGCTGTCGTATCAGATGACTGCAAGAGGCGGGAATTTCCTCAAGTAAGGGCAACCTAGAGCATCTCGAGCAAGGAAAAAGCGCGGCAAATCACCTATCATCAAGTATGTTTCAATTCTTGAAATGCGAGAACAGTGCCGTGAGAAGCGACATTTAGAACAAATCAAATCAACTTGAATTAGAATGTGGTATCATACACGCCCCAAAATCACCCAAATAGACATTTCTGCTAGCTGCAGCTGGTTTTCCGTCTCGAATTTTATTCCAGGACCTTTCCATATCTCCGGCCCAAAAAGCTGATGCTCGACTTCATCTCGTCTGCCGTCCTTCCGCTTCTGCCGCTCATTCTAGCTTCATTCTTTCGCTAGCTTCCTCACAGGCTGCCTCACTTTGCATCCTGCACATCGGCTCCACTGGCGTTATTTCAGGCCTGCACACTTTTGAGCCGCGCCGGGTATTCCTGGGGAGGCCTCGTCCACAACATTCCAAGTGTCTGCTTGGGTACTGGTAGTGAGAGTCGCGTCTTCGGAGAAGTGGTCTCGGCCTGACACGTATAGCATGATGATCGCGTTCTGTTCGGCGCTGCAAGAATGCTCGTTGAGCTTTGTCCGTTGGGAAGCATACTGCTGACCTAATACACGTGTTGCTGGTCTTCCGGCGGCACATGCTCCTCTTTGGCCCTGTCCTGAATTTGTTCCTTTTCGTTTCGCTGGTGCTTTACTGGTTGTCGGAGTGGCTGGTGATTATGCTTACGATATCCAATTACTGCGGTTAGTCTGTACAATCTTCCATTGGTGCTGTTCGGGTTCAAGTCCCCTGGCTCGTATTGCAGGATCAAGGCAGCTCTCAGCGGGTAATGCATAGACTGCACTGGTCTGTATGGGATTCGCGTGTTCGACGGTCCTGACACAGTCAAGTGACGCTTGGGCCCGAAGTAAGCTTAACTAGTATGCCTCTTAGTACGACCGCGTAGTCGTAAACGACGGAGTCATAACCGGGCTTGACCTTGGTGACTTTCTGGCCCTCCTCACAAACTTGACGATATGATCGACTCCCTCGGGCTCGTTCACCCAATGCGCGCTCTCGCCTTCTTCGGTCCAATAGTCGTGCCACTCAACATTCATGCCCAACTTCTCCAGACTCCGCGCCAGCTCTTCGCCATACGTCACATAGATGATAGGGTCATCTCTCGTGTGCGCCAACATGACCGGCGTCTGCACAAATCCTGGCCAGCGGCTCTCGGCACCCTCGATTGTTTTTGGTCGTGGCAACCAGGTATTCAGCCCGATGAAACCTCCCAGTCTGTGGGGCTGCTTGAGAAGAACGTGGATACCAACTGCAGCACCTTGGGAGATGCCAGCCAGTATCACATTTGGCCATCCCACAATAGCAGCCTCTACCGACAGCTGATTGTAGATGATGTCGATTGACTGAGTCGGGTCTTGTTCTAACTCTCCTTCGTGAGGGTCCTGTGTCGTCTGCATGTCGAACCACTGGCTCATGTGGAGGCCATATCGGGCGCAATGCGTGACTGGTGCCGTCGGGAACACCCATTTCACGCCCGGCAATGCTTCCCGAAAAGTACGTTCGTAAGAGTCTGTACTTTCGAAGAGTTCGTTGGCAAACTCTTTCGCTGTGCTGTCGCGTCCGTGAAGAAAGACTATCGTTTGCGTATGCGTGCCCAGCGGTTCGAAGACGAGGCACTTTCGAGAGTCCTCTTTGTTGGAGTCCAGAGTGGTATCTACGCGCCAGAATAAGCCGAGTCTCTTCCACATAGCGTTTATGCAGGTGCGACGCTTGACGTCGATAGAGTTGAAGTATAGAGCGAACTCGTCTCGAATGACCTCAAAGACCTCTTTCAAAGAAATTTCCCTTTGCGCAGGCGCTTGAGCAACGTCCATCTTTGCGTGCTTACCTGGGGCGTCCGGCATGGCTGCGCGTGAGCGCGACGGCCGCGTTATATGTGGTATCTATCCGCAGATGAAACAATCTGAGCCGGCTGTCGACTGTCTACTGGTTTAGCATATCGTGCTGGGATGTTGCTGGAATTCCACGTTGGATAGAACGTTCCGCCTGCGGCCGTGCCCGTGGGGCAATATGAGGCAATCAATGACTTTTATGACTGTGCAAGCAAGTGGTGTCATGGCAGAACGGGACACAGGGAATGTCTTGATTGACGGTGAGGAAGGATATTGCTCCTGCTGACCATCATTTGCAAGGAAATATTGCACGACGCCGCTTTGAAACCGAGATGCGATTTCCCTTCGTGGTTCACATGCACAACAGATGCTACTGGCAAGCAACGCTCGGAGTCATCAACGGCATGTTCAGTATTAATAGTCAGTGGTAAGCAGGTGAAGGACGTTATAACATCGAAAGGAGAGATAGGAGACGACTTAACGTGCCGGGCGTGATGAGGATGTGCGAAGCGGCTGCAGTCCGGCTGTACATTTTTCCGCCCGAGTTCCGCCCCCGCGCGTGAATGAATGACTTCTGCCTTTCTGAAACCACGCCCATCTCTGCCCATTTTACTTTGACCACGATCACCATGGCGTCCATGGCCGACCTGGATAATCACGTGGCGCTGCTGCGAAAGCAGATTGCGACGACCGAGGCGCAACTTGCATCGCTGAAGCAGCAGCTCTCGCAGACAGAGGCTCGGGCGTCACGAACACGCTTGCTGAACGCTTCGTATCATGGCGGGTTCCCAGCAGAGTGGATTGGCGAGATCTCGTCAGTGTTGACCGATGAATTGATAAATTCTGAGCTGTACACGCCTTCAGTGGCGTCGGGCGGTAGCGCTGAGGGCATTGCGATGAATATTCGTCAAGAGGCGGGAATCGAAGGGCGCGAATTTGTGACGCCAGAACCTGTCAGTAGCGGGCGTTGGCCGCTTTTGGGAGAAGAGTATAAGAGATATGGACGGCAGATGATCATGCCAGAAGTGGGTCTGCACGGCCAACTGCTGCTGAAGCGCGCAAGAGTACTAGTAGTTGGAGTTGGAGGATTGGGGTGCCCGGCAGCTGCATACCTCACCGGAGCAGGTGTGGGCACGCTGGGCCTTATGGATGGCGACGTTGTCGAGGTTTCGAACCTCCACCGCCAAATCGCACATAGCGCTACAAGAGTTGGGATGAGCAAAGTGGACAGCGCATTCGACTTTCTGTCAGAGTACGTAGTGGGCGTGCAATACTGTTCGAAAGATCTCATTCTGATCTCCTCGGTAGGTTGAATCCTCTCGTCAAGTTCCAACGACACTATTTCCATCTCACGCCTGAGAAGGCGATACACATATTTTCACAGTACGACCTGGTACTCGACTGCACAGATCATCCGACATCACGGTACCTCATCTCAGATGCGTGCATCTTGACAGGTCGGCCGCTGGTCTCTGCGTCAGCACTCAAAACAGAGGGCCAGCTTATTGTCCTCAACAACCCACCGAGACCTCCTGGGGATTCAGCAGGCGGGCCATGCTACCGCTGCGTCTTCCCGAAACCCCCACCTGCAGATTCCGTACTTTCTTGTGGCGAAGGAGGCGTCCTGGGACCAGTTGTTGGAGTGATGGGCGTGTTGCAGGCACTGGAAGCGATCAAGGTCATTACCACGAAACCGAAAGTTTCACGTCAGACAGGCAGCCCCATCGACCTTGCGGCGCTCATGTCACTTCCCCCTTCGCCGTCCCTACAACCGCCAGTCGAACCGCCACGTCCCACACTGACGATATTCTCTGCATACTCCACGCCTCAATTCCGAAGTGTCCGCATGCGAACTCGAAGGGCGGACTGCGCATGCTGTTCGGCCCACGCCGTTGTGACAAGAGACAGCCTGAATTCTGCCTCATTGGATTATGCAGCTTTTTGTGGCATGAACAGTCCGATCAACATTCTTGCACCCGAATCAAGAATTTCGGCCTCCGAATTCGCTCGTCTTCCACGAGATGGGAGTAACGCATTGATTGACGTGCGCGACGAGACACAATACCAGATGTGTGCGCTGCGAGGCAGCCTGAATGTCCCCTGGAAAGGGAGTGCTCAAGGCTGGCTCGAAAAAGCTTTCCAGACTGGAGCGCTTCCCGGTCCTGGCAACGGAAGTGACTACTACGTGGTTTGTCGCTACGGAAACGACTCTCAGCTCGCAGTCAAAGCAATACGCGACATGCTGCAACACGCTGGCGCGGAATCTCGGATCAACGTCAAGGACATCAAGGGCGGATTTCGTGCGTGGAAAGAGGAGGTTGACCGAGAGTGGCCAGAGTATTGAGTACCGCAGCCATTCAATCATTGGCGTTCATTCCATACTCCACATCAAACACGTCTCCTTCGTTGAAGAAGTCCACCAAGAGGAAGTTTGGGCGTCTTCCGTATTGAGTTCTACACCTCGCAGCATGTTCGCCCAGCTCTCCAACGTGGAGTCCCGCCCCATTTGTTGTGTTTGCGTATGTGGCGTTAGGATATCGAAAGCCGAGGAACTGTGCGTACAAGAAATGGTTGATCAGGCTCAGCGTATTCGGCACATAATGCTGTCCGAACCAAGGCCGTGATGCATCACAGGCATAATCCCAAGGGCTGTCGTTGATGAAATTTGTCTCAAAGAGATAGTTGAACTCCAGCAAAAGGAACGGCACAGCATCCTCATCTGCGCCTCGGGAGAGGAACGTGATCAGCCTCTTGTTCGTGGCTACGAGCTCTGCCATCGTCGGCCAGTCTTCAATGTACATTTTCCTGTCTCGCTTCTCGGGAGGCGGAACGTAAGACATGATATCCAATCCTGTGTCAAAGTATGCTTGCGCCCAATGCTCCAGTGGCGGACCCGTGTTCACGAAGAGCAAGGTTACGACCTCGAGCGGGTTTTCATCGAGGAACTGTTTTACGGTACGCAAATGCTCGTGGAGACTTCCACCGTCCATGAGAGCGCAATTGAAGTGGCAGAGACGGATCTCATTCGAACAATTGGGATCCACATGGCCTTGGGCCTGGATGAGACGGACTCCAGCAGCTAGCTGCGCAGAAACGTTAAAGTACTGGTTCCCAGAGAGCGACCAATTGTTGTCTTTCCTACGTATCGCAACCGCATCGTGCGTGCCGATGAACGTCTGCTCGGAGTAACGCTTGTGAAAGAGAGCAGGCACTGGTCGACGTCGGCCAGGTTGCTTCGGATGCGGTTCATCGACCACAAGACCTGTTGGAGGAGCGTTGAGCTGCTGCTGGCGTTGCCAATGACATTGCGACAGCAATATTAATATCAGAACTGTCGCTAGGACGAGAGAGAAGTATATCATGACTTCGGAGCTGTAGTTGAGAAGCACAATGCTGTCGTCCATGCATGCTGTCGGTCGTGATCCTTGCTTGCCGAGCCGGCGAGTGACGGGATCTGCGCCGACGACTGGCCCGGCGCAATTCAGTCCGAGGGAGATCCTCCTCACCTCCTCTTCCTGCAACCACATCACAATCAAGGTTGCTGCGTTGTTCCCCACGGGCAGGATGGGTCCCTCAGTGCGGAGCAGAATGTCGCACTGTGGACCCTGGAGTATGACTGCAGCTGATCAGCGATGTAGCAGATGTATCAGGTATGTAACATGGCGGACCGCTGTTTTATCTTCTTCGTCCTAGTTGTCCTTCTTCAAGCCTTGTTTGCTCTGGATCGCAATCCTACCGCCTGGTCTAGCCATGGGTCGCAAAGATTCGTTCTACACCTTTGGCATAGCCATTTTCGCAGCAATAGGGACGTTCTTCTTCGGTTTCGATACTGGTATCGCCACGACGACAATTGCCCATCAATCATGGATCGAGTATATGGGCCGTCCATCGAATGGCATGACAGGAGCAGTGGTCGCTGTGTACATAGCTGGAGAAGCTGTCGGAGCCTTCATGCAAACCTTCCTCGGAGACAGACTGGGCAGGATTCGATTCATGCAACTCATGTGCATTATTGTCACGATAGGCGTTGTCATACAGACGGCGGCTGTGAATATGGGCATGTTCCTGGCTGGGCGAGCTCTGGCTGGAGTAGCTGTGGGCGGCATGGTGGGTACAGTGCCCATCTATCTCAGTGAGATATCAGCCCCTCATCACCGAGGTCTGATCGGTGGCATATCTGGTTGCGGCATCTCCTTTGGCACCATGACCAGTAACTGGGTGGGGTTTGCGTGCAGCTATGCTCCATACGGAGCCATACAATGGAGACTACCGCTGGGCGTTCAGATTCCATGGGGCATAATTTTATTCTTTGGTCTGGCGACCTTCATGCCAGACTCACCTCGACAGCTCATCCGGACGGGCAAAACCGACAAAGCCCGCGGCGAATTTGTCAAAATTCGGCGAGATCTGGACCTCGACGAAGCACAAGAAGAGTTTTCCCTCATGCGCGCCCAGATCGAATTCGAGATGGAACGTGAACTCACCGACTACAAACAAATCTTCAAGCTCTTCCGCCACCGCGCACTGGTTTCCATCGCAGTCCAAACCATGACCTCCTTAACCGGAGTGAATGTGATCCAATACTACCAAACCATCCTCTACCGGTCTTTGGGAATCGAAGCACATACCATCTTAGCACTGGCCGGAGTATACGGGACGTGCGCCTTCCTCTCCAACGTCCTCACAACCAAATATCTGACCGATCAATGGGGCCGTCGAAAAATGATCCTCGCGGGCCTCTCCGGCATCATTATTATCGAGATTTACGCCGCCGTTATGCAACGCGAATTTCAAAACACCGACAACAGAATTGGGAAAGGCTTCGCGGTCCTCGGCATCTACTTATTCGTAGTCTGGTATTACGGCATGTTGAACTCCACGACATGGCTGTACGGCGCGGAAGTGTTGCCAATGGCGCTGCGAAGCAAAGTCATGGGCTTGGCAGCTGCTTCGCATTTCATCGTCAATGTCGCAGGTAAGATTGCGCCTCAACGAACTTCACATACAACAGACTGACGGTAAGCAAACAGTCACGGAAGCGGGTCCGAGCGCTTTTGCGAATATTCATGAGAATTATTATTATGTCTTCGTGGCGTGCACTTTGTTCTTCTTGATTGTTGCCTTTTTCTACTTTCCGTAAGTGTTCGAAAGATCTTGTTCGCAAGGCTTCGCTGACGTTTTACGCAGTGAGACTCGACACAAGACTCTAGAAGAAATCGCTGCCGCTTTCGGTGACCGGGTCGTTAGCTTGAGTGACAGTGACTTGATTCGAGACCAGGGAATTTCAAAGGGTAATAGTGACCACAAGGATATAGAGGTCTCGGTGAAATAGATTAAGAGTAGATTGCAGAAGGTGCAACCCCACCTACTTCGACCTCGCACGCCCTTCCAAAAGGATATTCGTCAGCTGATTCGGAAACAGCGTGGTACATTCCACGTGCGTTCGAGCACGAGGTGATTCACCATTTTCATACACATCCTCAATGGCCCTCAGCTCACACTCGACCACACGAAATTCGCGTGCGCGCGATGCTGGAGGAAGTCGGCAATTCATGCATTCCAGAGGGCGACGACTTAAACCAGGTTATTTTCCGGATGAGGATCTTGGTGAATGGGTTCCGCTGGCAAAGTCAGTGGAGGCGATGGCTTCAGCTAGAGCCCGCGGATGTCATTGACTTGCTTCCTCGTCGACATCCGAATAGCGTCCACTTGTCCGTGGGCAGACGTGTTGCTTGGGGGTGGGGTGAGTCGATGCGCAGGTCTGGTGCGCATTCTCGCAACGATCACCATGCGGACATGTAGCGCGATGTGGGGAGACCCGCACGTTCGGATGAGCTTCTCGCACCATGTTGTGTGACACTGCGTGCAGGAGGGATGGAGAGAAGTGGAAGGTGAAGTGCAGGCGCCAAGACAGATGCAATTCACATCCGCTTTCACGGCTGGTCGCGCGCTAACTACACGTCTTCCTGATGATGGCAGGCGGCGGCAGAAGTTGTGCAACAAGATGAGCGCGCGCGGAAGCAGGCGATCCTCCGCGATTCGGGCGATGTGTGAAGCGACGATGTTCCCTGTTTGCTCGCGCTGCCCAGCAA
>ANSM01007368.1:0-13048 GCA_000347735.1 Cercospora canescens BHU | reverse complement strand
GGCCTGCGGTGCCGTCGACGACGGGGCAGAAATCGCGGCCGACGTCGACGGCGAGTGTCCTGACGACCAGATCCAAAGGGAAACAACGGGCCAGCTACGCAGAGGCCCCATGGGAGCAGCAAGAACACACCATCATCAGCGACGCAGCGTATCCACATCCCCTACCGACCCTCGATGATGATAGACCGACTTGGGGAGACGCGCGTGGAGACGATCGGCAACCCCAGCCAGATGCCACAGGGATGCACGTGAGAAACTTTAGTCGCATCTCAGCGCGACGAGCGACGAGCGAAACCGACCGTGATGACGCACCCAATCATCAACCAGACGTCTCGGCTTTGCCGCCTCTGCCAACTCCCAAGAGCAATCGCCTGTCAGCCGCAACCACGGCGCGACCCACGACCCAGCCGACCAAGAGGTCGGGCGACTTCGATCATGGCAATGGCCCTGCCGGAATTCCCACGCCATTCTCGCAGAGACCGCCAGAAGACTTTGCGCCATCCGAACAGTCAGAAGCCCAGTGGCTCACAGAAATCTACACCATCTCCTACTTGATCTTCTTCGCCATATTCGGAACCCTAGCGAGACTCGGCGTGCAATGGATCACCTTCTACCCCGGCGCCCCACTCACCACACCCGTCTTATGGGCCAACATGGCTGGTTCGTGGCTCATGGGCTTCCTCTCGGAGGACCGAATGCTCTTCCGGAACCACACACTGAGCGCTACCACGCAGTCTGACAAGGAAGCGGGGACGGAGCAGCTTGAAACGAAAGAGCTGACCAGGCGGAAGAAAGCGATTCCATTGTACATCGGACTTGCCACGGGCTTCTGCGGCAGCTTTACCTCGTTTTCCAGTTTTGCAAGGGACTTCTTCCTGGCGCTTTCGAATAATTTGCCCGCGCCGATCTACCACGAAGGCGCTCTCGCTTTGGGAGATACTCCTTCATCCACGATTGGTCGGAATGCCGGATACTCTTTCGAGGCTGTGGTCGGAGTCATGCTCTCCACCGTTGCGCTATCCCTCGGGGGGTTCTATGTGGGCACGCATACCGCTCTCGCACTGGACAAGACCACTCCTTCCTTGCCAGTGAATGTTGTTCGCAAAATACTGGATCCTGCATTCGTCGTGTTGGGTTGGGGATGCTGGGTAGGTGCCGTCATCATGGCAGCGCTGCCACCCGATCGACCTGGAGGCCCTGCGTCTCGGGGCTCGTGGAGTCATGAAACCTGGCGGGGCGAAGTCATCTTCGCACTCGTCTTTGCCCCAGTCGGCGCCATACTCCGCTATTACATCAGCCTCCACATGAATGGGCTAGTCAAGTGGTTCCCTCTTGGCACTTTTGCGGTCAACATGTTTGGTACAGCGGTCGAAGGGATGTGCTACGATATTCAGCACGTCGGCGTTGGGCTCATGGGACAGATTGGTGGCGGCAGGGTCGGCTGTCAAGTTTTGCAGGGCATCATGGATGGCTTTTGCGGATGCCTGACGACCGTCAGCACCTGGGTCGCGGAGATCAATGGCTTGAAGAAGAAGCATGGTTATTTGTATGCATTAGCGAGTTTGGCGGGGGGGTTGTGCTTGATGGTCATCATCATGGGGAGCGTGCGATGGACTGTTGGCTTTGCTGAGCCGGTTTGTTCGACAGGATACCCCAATAAAGTTCATGGTTGAGTGAGAGAGAGAGAGAGAGAGAGAGAGAGCAAAAAGATGCCCACGAGAGAGCGATACAGCATCGATACAAAACGACGAATGAAAGAATACATTCACATCAAACAACTCATCCTTCCACATGCCACAGATGTTCCCTTCATAGCTTGGCACGAGAAGCCTCTTCTTCCAAACTCTCCACCCTCTTCTTCAAGTCCTTACACAGCCCCTCAAAACTCATTCGTGTCTGCCCGCCCATCGCCCACGAGGACATCAGCCACCCGAGTGCGCCCGAGAAATTTTCCTCATTCACAAAAGTCGTCCCGCCCTCGGTGACTTCACTCTTCCGGAACTGGAACGAATGCTGTCCTGTGAAGATGTACGGGATACTGCCCACCCACTTGAGTTCTTCGGGCTTGTTGACGAGAATCACCGGCTCGAACTTGGTGGATTTGTTCAGCTCGTTGACCAACACGTCGCCGGGCTCCAGTGTGTAAGGGTCGGATTTGGTTTTGGATGGGTCGTTGGGATCGGGTTTGATGGAAATGGAGGTTATGCCGGGCCCGGAGAGCCATGTGGACGATTGGGGGAAGTCGAGGAGCTGGTGGTGTGAGATGATGAAATAGCGGGAGATGATTCGAAGGCCTTTGTGGAAAGTCATGACTTACGACTGCTCGGACTTTCTCTGGCGGAGCGGCGATTTCGATGGAGGTGGATAGAAACACCATTCTCTTTGCTCATTAATGGCGAGTGGTTTCCTGGAGGGAGTGGCTTGCGGTGAGTGGGGGCGAAAGCTGAGGTATCGATGAGCGAGGCAGTATCGCCACAGACGACAGATCAAAGGTGAGAGGACAGAACCAGATAAATACGGGAGCTATCGCAGAGGTATATCTTGAGCGGTACAGGCTGTCGTGTTGTTGGCTTCCTACAGCAAGCTGCTTCGTCCTTGAGGTCGACGTCGTTCGTCCGAGGTCGTCGAAACTCGACCCAGCTTGCAGAGCTTCGCGACATCCATCAAGATCCCTGCAGAAATGCTGAATCCTACCAAATCACAGCCGAGAGAGCCCACGCCGGACCTTCTCGCTTGCTGTCTTATTTGGAACTGGCGATTGCGCTTTGCGGAAGGTGATGATCTTCGCGGCTCTGATTTTGTCCGAGCCACGATGGCCGGACGAGTCTGAGATATGTCGTTGATCGTGAATGATATGCATATGCTGCTGCTGAAATGTACTGCTGACTATGAGCTGTCAAAATCCTTTGCTAGGGTATCATCCTTCAGTCTGTCAGAATTGACTCCAGAAAACGCCTGGCTCCACCGCCAACGTGCCGTATGCTGTATTCGCTGCCCGAACGTTGCAACTCATCAATAATTTCTCCTAGCATCTGATATGAGTTCTGTATCCCTATTGCCTCGCTTGCTCTTGCTGCCCGAGAAGAAGCCACCTCTGTCACCACCACGTCTGTCCTCCGGCGCTCGTGTGGGACGTGGCTCTTGCACGTTGCTTTCGTAACGTCTCGATTCCTCCTCCGAATCGCTCAAATCGAAAGCAGTGGCAGGCGGAGGATCATTTGGCGCGTAGATACCGCTCTTTCGGTTCGATCGCCTCTTCTCTCGATCCACGCCAGCGAGATCGCGCGCGTCTGTGCGGAGAGCGTCCGGTTTGTGTTTGGTGTCGAGGTGTTCTTCGAGAAGGCGTAGATTCTTGGTGTTGCACTTGAACGCGGCGTCTGCCAGGTCGCCGACGAAAGGAATGAGTCCGACTAGGAAGTCGATGGCGATGTTGAGGAGCATGCGGATGAGGAGCGCATTCCCGAGTCCGCCCTCCACTTTGTTGCATTTCTTGACAACCAGCAATGCCAGTGCCGCACCAATCGCGTCTCCTGCTGCTGGGATCAAACCGATCACGCTTTCCCAGCCGAAACGAATGCCGAAGAGAGTGAACAAGCCGCAATCGAGGTGGTATGCTCGCTTGCGTACGCTGGCGAGGACCACCGCATCATGTTCGGGGATGTAGTTTGGGATCTGCTTCTTGACCTTCTTCAATTTGCCGGGCTTGCGCGGGTCTTCGACCATGGCAAAGTATGGATCCTGCGCATGGCTGTCAGCTGTGGATGCACGAGGACGGTTCGAGTTTTGTGTACTCACATTTCCGCCTTCGACCTTCTTGTCCTCATACTTGCTCATGTGCTTTTTGAGGAACTTGTTCGCTGCATATTTTCCAACTACTGCCGCCATTGTTGCGACCTGTTGATCCGGCTTTTGCTATTCCAGTGACTGGAAAGTCCAGAAAGGCGCGATCTTGGTCTAAATAATCAAGCTGAGGGGACCGGCACGGAAAAAATGTCGTGAATGCCAACAATAGATGTTTGGGAATTGATTGGCGTCGGGCGCGTGTTCAAGCAAGGCGTCGCGACAATGAAGCTCCTGGAGCCGCGGGCTGGGCGCTTCTGTTGGAGCGAGGCGCGCCTGTCACAGAATGAGTGGCAGAGGAGTGAAGTGGCCTTGCAGGCGGTCGACCAGCCAAACACTCGTTATTATACTGACGATGATGGGCCTATGCGGTCACCAGACCTTGGTTCAAGCTTCTTGCTTGCTGATAGCGTCCATCGACAAATCTGCGGTGAGATTACTGGAACAACGTCATGCACAGCCACAGGAGCTCAAACAGACGACGAGCCGATCGGCGGTACGTTAGACTGTGGCGACAATGTGTCTGGAGCAAGGAATTCGCAAAACTCAATGCCCGAGGCTTGTGGCTGTGCATGACTCGCAGCTGGCTCGGCCATCTCTATGTTTCTCGTTCTCGCCACATTGCTTCAATATTGGTAGTGGTGCAGAAGGGAAAAAGAAGACAGGAGAAGCCGAGCGACATTTCAAGTGCCAAGGCGGCAGTCGACCTTCGTCGCGCACATCGTGCTTTTGCCTTGCTCGCCGCCTGCTGAGCCGGGCGGAACCCTCATTAGGATATCCCACGGCCATCTTATTTGTCACGTACGTGTGTAGACTGTGGGAACTACGTATATTCATTCATCATCCATCTTCACTGTATCACTCTTCAATGACACTCCGGCCCACACCAGCTGCGGCCGGCTCTCCCGATTGTGCCGAGACTGCGACATCGTACTCGACATCCGTCCGAATCACATATTTCGCACCTTCTACCACGCCCGTGCCCTCGTGAAGCAGGGCTCCTTGAGCCTCCCCGTGTGGGAACACCGCCACGCTGCCCATGATCGGTTTCACAGGGTACGCGTTCATGACTCCTTCCTGGACACTAGGTATGAAGAATGTTGTCTCGCCGCCTTTGAAATCGTCATTGAGGTAGATCAAGAAGGTATAGAGGGAAGATTGGCGCTTGTCTGCGGGAGATGCATCGTATTGATAGGCGTCCGTGACTGGATCGATGCCAGACGGTGGCCATGCTCCATCTGAGAGCATTGTTAGAAGATGAGCACGGCAGATCAATCTAATGCTACTCACCAATGTGGCATCGGTACTCCGCACCAGGTACGTATCGGTACACCCGAAATCTTCTGTTAATGCCTCGCACTTGTCTCCCAGTCACCGAATCTGGCACGAATGGCCGCACTCTCTCCCACAGCTTATCATGGAAAGCTTGATCTACAATCCAGTAAAAATTGTGTGCCAGTATACTCGTCTCCTCGTCTTGACGGATGGGTGCGTCAGGGATAAATTCCATAGTTTCACCAGCGGCAATGATGGATGAGCACTCTTCGGGCGAAAGAACGTCTTTGATCAGCCGCAGATTCGGCACGATAGGATGCTCGTGTACAGTTGTTTTTGGGCCATTCTTAAGCGGCACAGTGTCGTCTCGGGACGCGAATAGTACAGCAGGGTGTAGATTCGGAGGCTTGCGTTGCGGACCAGGCGTGGTCTCGACGATACGAAAATTGTCTTTAAGATGTGGCGGACAAGAACGGAAAATGCTCTTGTCTTCAACGCTGGCGCGTATTAATCTGGTGGGATTTTGCGCCTCTCGCAAATCCCACGTGCTTTGGAGCGCGATCGTGCCCGGCTGTGCCGCAGCACCCAATGATGTGGAATCTGTTGGCCCAGTGACGCGAAGAACCGCGTCTAATACCTGTCGCAGCTCTTGGTCTCTACCAGAGAGCCCAGCAACAGTTTTAGTAGAGGGCTCGACATGGATTGCCAGGCCACTGATCACATCTAGCACGCGCACCCAGCGACACAGAGCGCCGAGTGAGGGCGTTTCCCCGCGGATCCGCATCTCTGCGAGCAAGACCATGGCGTCGGTATATTTGGCATCAGATAGGGCGGCAGAGATTCGAGCCGTCAAGCTGTTGCCCTCTGCGTATACAGCTCAGCTCATGTCTAGCGAACGGTTCTGACCACAACGTGCTCACCAACAGCATTTTGTCCAGTAGTACAAGCCTGTCGGAAATTGAAGACAGCTGTGCGAAGATCTTTACATGTCTTAGACTTGATCACACTGGGATGTTCGGTTAAGGCCTGCAGCGTTTCTACTGTGATTTCGAGGTCCTCCGGTGGCACTACAGCTGATGCATTGGTGGGCTCCACAGTTGCCTCGTAAGGCGGCGTCCGAATGCCTGCACCAGATATAAGCTTCTTCGAAGCAGAATTGGCCTGAAGATTATTCCTTTTCCGTTTCGCCATTGTCGCTATCTGAATATGCGCTTAGCTTCTCGAATAGCCATCTGGAAAATGGCGAGCGAAGGAAGACGAATGCCTGAGGCATAAGTGCATATTTGCTTGGCGCGACAGTAGGATCGCGCGTCGTTGCCTAGCTGAGCGCGTCAATGGCAAACACAGGTATGCACCATCAGGTAGGTAACTCGGCTCTTCCTCATTCACTTGCATCAGTCTGCTTCAACAACAGGCGCGATCCCATATCTTCACACCCAATACACATGATCGGCCGCTTCGCCCCCTGACGATAGCAGTTCGTGGACATCATGATGGAAATCGACCAGGATGCAGATGCACAACGCGAAGAAGAGATGATGTATGGCCATGGCGCCATGACAAAAGCAGAGCTCGATGAAAAGTATCCCAATCGGCCTCACAACCACTCCAAAACGCTGCCTTTCCACGAGTTGTATCTTGATTTGTTCAATCCCTTGAACGACAACAAGAAGAAGCCTACTGGCGCAGCGCTTGCTCGCAAGAAGCTGGGCCCACATGGCGGGCCTAGCCAGGCTCCAAATGAGATTCGACGGCAGATCATAGACCGCTTCATTGGCCGCTGGCGCAAAGACGTGGGCAATGACATCTACCCAGCTTTCCGTCTCATTGTGCCAGAGAAGGATCGTGATCGGGGAATGTATGGCTTGAAGGAGTTGACCCTTGGAAAGATGCTAACAAGAATCTTGAAAATTGACAAGAACAGTGACGATGGCTACAATTTGACTCACTGGAAGCTTCCTGGACTCAAAGCAACAAACGCCACTGCTGGTGACTTCGCAGGCCGATGTTTCGATGCAATCAGCAAACGGCCGATGCGTTCGGAACCTGGGGACATGTCTATTGCTGAAGTGAATGAGCGCTTGGACCGGTTGTCAGTGGCGCAAAAGGAAGAGAATCAGCGACCTATTCTGGAGGAATTTTACAGTAGGATGAATGCGGAAGAGATGATGTGGCTCATTCGAATTATCTTGCGCCAAATGAAGGTTGGAGCTACGGAGAAGACTTTCTTTGACCTTTGGCATCCTGATGCAGAGAATCTGTTCAACATCTCGAGTAGTCTGCGCCGAGTATGTTGGGAGCTCTATGACAGAAACGTCAGGCTTGAAGGCGAAAACCGTGGCATTACTCTTATGCAGTGTTTTCAGCCTCAATTAGCTGCATTCCAGATGAAATCAATGGAGCAAATGGTGGCGAGGATGAATCCGACCGAACAAGATCCAATATTCTGGATCGAAGAGAAACTTGATGGAGAACGCATACAGCTTCATATGGTAGAGGACCACGATCATCCGGGAGGTGTGCGCTTCGGCTTCTGGTCACGAAAAGCCAAGGACTACACATATCTGTATGGCAACGGATTTCACGATGACAACGCAGCGCTCACGCGACACATCGAAGATGCTTTCAGGCCAGGCGTTCGCAATATCATCCTTGATGGCGAGATGATCACCTGGGATATGAAGGAAGATTGTGTGGTTGGGTTCGGCACACTCAAGACAGCGGCTATCGAGCAGCAGCAGAATCCTTTCGCCGACGGCAATCGACCCCTCTTCAGAGTTTTTGATTGCCTGTATCTCAACGACAAGCCGCTGACACAGTATACACTCAGAGACCGCCGAAGAGCGTTGGAAGGGGCCATCCAAAGCGTCAATCGACGCTTGGAGATTCACACATATTCTGAAGGCAAGACAGCTACAGATATTGAGCCCGAGTTGCGCAAGATCATGGAGACAGGGAGTGAAGGTCTGGTGATCAAGAATCCGCGCTCGGAATACAGGCTCAACGAGCGAAATGATGACTGGATCAAAGTTAAGCCGGAATACATGACCGAGTTTGGCGAATCGCTGGACTGCATCGTAGTCGGAGGCTACTTCGGCTCTGGCAAAAGAGGCGGGTTTCTCAGCAGCTTTCTCTGCGGCTTGTACCTTCCGTCATATCATCGCAAGCATGTCGAGCCCAATGCACATCCACAGAAAACGTGGTCCTTCTTCAAAGTTGGCGGTGGGTTCAGTGCGTCTGATTACGCCCAGATCAGGCATCTCACCGATGGCAAATGGAATGATTGGGATCGCAAGAAGCCACCCACTGAATGGATTGAGCTAGCTGGCGGAGATCGGCAGTATGAGAAACCTGACATGTGGATCAAGCCCGAGGACTCTGTCGTTGTTTCTGTCAAAGCTGCACAGGTAGGCGGCACAGACCAGTTCAAAACACAGCGGACGCTCCGATTTCCTCGCTTCAAGAAACTTCGAACGGACAAGAGCTGGGACCAAGCACTGTCGTGGGACGAGTTTGAAGCACTGAAAGCCAAGGCAGACGAGGAGCAGATGGAGAAGAAATTGAGAATAGACGAGACGAAGCGGCAGCGGACATCCAAACGACAGAAGCGGGCGTTAGTAATTCAGGGGCAAGAAGAGAGCAACCTTACTCGACCATACGCAGGACCAGCGACCAAGGTATTTGAAGGGCTAAGCTTCTTCGTCATGACCGAGGCAGGGAAACCGTTGAAGAAAACTAAGGCTGAGCTGGAGCAGCTAATTCAGGCCAACGGCGGCAGCGTCGTCGCTTCTCAAAAGAACCCAGATACAATTCTCATCGCCGAACGCAATGTGGTGAAAGCTGCTTCGATCAAAAAGAATGACGACCGTAACATAATCAAACCATCTTGGTTACTTGATTGCATCGAGCAGAGCGAGCTGGACGCGGGACGCCCGAATCTTCGGCTTCCACTTGAGCCGAAATATCTCGAATATACGCATACGAAGGATCGGGGAAAATATGACGCCAACATTGATGAATTTGGCGACAGCTATGCCAGAGATGTGACTCCGCAAGACTTGCTTCTTCTGCTAAAGAACATGCCCGCCAAGATCGAAGATGGGTTTGAGCCGTCAGAGGTCCTGGAGCAATTCAATGAGCATGGACATGAGCTCGACCAGATGATTTGCCTCATGTTCTCTGGTATCACGGCCTTCTTCGACAACCCCGAAAGATCGACGCAACGTCTATTCGAGTTTGCAGGTGGGAATACTGCGGATTCGTTGCAGAACGACGACATTACCCATGTAATCGTCAGGAAGGGGAGCGAGGATGTTCCTGAGATACGAAGAGAAATCTCATCTAAGCGCAGATTGCCCCGGATTGTCGTTGACGAATGGGTCCTCGAAAGTTGGGCAGAGGAAACAAGACTGGACGAAGAACGTGGGTCTGCCACTTTATCAAAACTTTTGTGTGGTACAGAATGCTGACCCCGAGACAGGCTTTGCTCCACGTTGAATTTGCCGCTGAGCATGATCGGTTGCGCAAATTTGACTGCTCAATCTTTCGGCCTGGCCTTTCAACTGTTGAGTCGCAGCACCCTCACGGCATTGCTGCCTAGAATGTCTTGCTCAGTGGCTTGATCATCCTTCAATGCCGCTTTGATAGCGCTCATGTTGGATGTCACACTCAACCACTTATCCTCGTCTTCGCCGAGAGGTGGGAAAAAAGGGTGATCGGTCCCAAACATGATTCTATAGATTGTCAGTATCGAAAGGAGACGAGATAGCCGAGACCAGACTTACCTATCAGCTCCAGAAGCATCGATGGCCGCTTTCAGACCGACATCGGCGTATACCACAGCATCGAGATAAATGTTCTTTTTCAAGACCTCCCAGACACTTTTCCGTCCCTCCATCTTCCCTTCTTTCTTGAGATGCGCGTCGTGCGCAATACAGCTCTCGATGCGGCCTGCCAAAAAGGGCAAGGTACCTCCACTATGCGCAAGCAACACGTTCAAGTCCTTGAAGCGATCGAAAATACCGGACAAGATCATCCTCGTGACCGCAATTGTCGTTTCGAGCGGAAAGCCCATGGCCAAGGGTAGCACATGGCCATACTCGCCCTTACGCGGACCGAAAACTTCGCCGGGCAGACCATAATGAGGATGCAAGAAGACCAGGAGCTGTTGCTGCTCGATTGCTTCCCAGATGGGATCCAGCTTTGGGTCATCCAAGCCTTCTCCAAGCCCACTTGTCCCCATCACGATGCCGCGACAATACGATAAGCTTTTCAAGCGTTGCACCTCGCCCACCACGTCCTCGACAGCGGCGCTCAACGGTAAGGTTCCGAAATGATACAGACGTCCCTGATGCTCTCGACACATTCTCTCCACATCATCATTGACGATTCGCGCCATGGAAGCAGCTTCGGATTGATCGACCCAGTCTAGCCATGGGTTGGCTATCGATACGACGGAGATGTCGATACCGTGCGTGTCCATGAATTTGATCTTCTCCGAAACTTCGTAGTATTCTGGTCCAATGGGTCGCCCTCGTGCTGTGGAGCCAGATTCTTCTGCGGGCAGGATGACGAGACGTTCGCCAGAAGAGACGTCGTCGCGAAAGAGTCGCACATAAGGAACTGCTTTTCGTTCTCGAAGCACTGACATGAGCGCTGGCGGGTACATGTGCGTGTGCACATCGACGGTCGGCATGCTGGGCACTTCTCCGATGGTCGCGGCAATGGATGCGATGTCTGGTGAAGTCTTGGCAGTTTGTCTGGTCGTCTTCTCTGGGGAAACCTCTGACGATGTAGGAGAATTGCGAACGCAGCACAGCTCGATACAACACTTCGACCTTCCTCAATGGGGGTCGTGAGAGATAAATGGCCACTCGGTCTTGCCTGCCAATGGGAGACGTTGCAGGAGCTCACAAATAGAGCAAAGAAACTCCCGTTACCCCACCACGCAGCTATTTTAGCTACGTTTGCCTATCAACACGCCGATAGGCATGCCGCGCGCAAATCGCCTGCTTATCTACGGAACAAAGCTCCAGCGGCGCGAGCCTGGAATCTGGAGTGCAGTGATTCTATATCTAGAGTTGCGTGGGCAGCGCCTATCACAGGCATCTTATTTCGACCTCACGGCATCTCGTAACTCACCTCGGCGACGCCAACGCTTCACTGGAGCGCGAGAGAGATAGCCATGCAACCCACAGCTGTGAGCTCGGCGGTGTCGAGCGACAATCTTGAAATCCCACTCATCGACTTCTCCGCTTTTCTCGAAGGCGATGCAGCGACGAAGCGCAGCACCGCGCAAGCGGTCCTGAACGGATTCCAAAAGGCCGGCTTCATCTACCTCAAGAATCATGGCATTCCGAAAGAGAAGGTCCAAGGGGCTTTCGCGCAATCGGCGAAATTCTTCACGAGACCTCCTGAGCAGAAGATGGAGTTGGGTTGGACGACGCCGCGAGCAAACCGAGGGTACAGTCAACCTGGGAGAGAAAAGACGACGGACGCGACGGATCCTGCGGAAATCGAGAAGATCCGAGCAGCAGAAGGCGCGGACCTGAAAGAGTCTTTTGAGATCGGAAGAGAAGGCGACGAAGGGTGTCCGAATCAATGGCCTGATGGCTTCGGCGACGAAGAAGGGAAAGAGTTCAAAGCATTCATGCTGGAATTTTTCGACGTGGTGAAATTATTGCATGTCCGCATCATGCAGGCCATTGCCGTGGGACTGGACATCGAAGAGGGCTGGTTTGATTCGTACACGGATCGCGGCGACAACACGCTCAGACTGCTGCATTACCCGGAAGTGCCGTCGGAAGTGTTCCGCCAGAATAAAAACACGGTGCGCGCGGGAGCGCACACGGACTATGGGAGCATCACGTGTCTGTTTCAGTAAGTTTGGGAATGCTTCGTTGCATGTTTCGCGCTCTCGAATTCCCGAATGAAGTGGCCGGGGCATTTGTCGGGCATTTGAGCACGTGGTGGATTGCGTTGATGGCGTGCGTCGTCACGACACGTTGACAAGTCTGCAACGTGCATCGGAGTTGGGGGTCTCAGTTCTGCGCCCGGACCGGGTGTCGACTTGGCGCCGACTCCCATCTTTTTACTGTATCGGAATTGAAAGCCGGGACGACTTTTGCTAATGCAGATTTCTTTCTAGGGACATGCGTGGGGGTTTGCAAGTGCTGAGCCCGAATGGGAATTACATCGATGCCACGCCCATTCAAGACACGATTGTGGTCAACGCAGGGGATTTGTTGGCCCGGTGGAGCAACGATACGATCAAGAGCACCAAGCATCGTGTCGTTGAGCCTCCTTCGGTGGCTGACGTGCATCCCGCACGCTACTCGATTGCATATTTTTGCAACCCTAACTTTGATCGGCTAATTGAGGCAATTCCCTCGACGTACGGGCCAGACCGTCCCAAGAAGTATGCTGGGGTGAACAGGTGCGTCTCGCATGGGTTGCGGAGTCATTGCATGTGCACTGACAGTCTACAGTGGTGATTATTTGGAGCAGCGACTTTCGGCGACATACTGATGCGTAATGCCAATGCGTGCACACTACAGAACCATGCCAGGAGTGGAGGCTCTTTGAGATGTGGTTGGGGCCGGGAATTAGCATTGCTGCAGTCACGAGGGTGGGCTTGCGTTCGGCGAGGCTCAACATGAGTGAGGCGAGGCGTCAATGGTTCAGCGTGTGCAGATTGCTCCATCCGCGTTCCGTAGCGGGGACACGTGTAAAGCGGCGCAGAAGGTCTCCATAGTCGCGAACAAAACAGGTGTTCGGGATTCGTATGCGCTGTGCCAACTCCGTATCGGGCCCGCCCGACGTGATTTTCCTGGCGTAATAATAAGTAAGCATCAGTCAATTCTCTGCTGATGCGAGTGAGGGAGAAGGGCAATTTGCCGGGATAGTTTGCCAGGGCGGCGCGACACCGCTCGCC
>ANSM01007356.1:0-22535 GCA_000347735.1 Cercospora canescens BHU | reverse complement strand
GGGCGGCGTGGAAGGATCGAACATACCTCAGTGGCCATGTCGGTGGTGTGGTCGGGGATGGGTGGGGTGGGGGGATCCGGCGGTGGTGGATCGCGTGCAGTGGCCGTGGGGAGTTGGGTGGTGAGTGATCGGATGGTGTTTGTGTTTGAAGAGCAAGCGCAGGTGCGAAGGAGTGGAAAACAAGCGGGACTTGACTGTGGCTTGGGAGCTGTGGCTCGTGATTTTGCGGGTGGAGGAGTCGTTTGCTTTCGCGTTTCACAAGTCAATTTGCCCACTCCTACTCGCTCAGTTGGCCCAATTGCTGCCCAAAACAAAAGCTGCTGTTGACGTGGTTGCCAGCTTGATGCCTGCTGTATTCAGCACGAATTTTGTACTCGCTCGTGTGCTCGGTTCGCCGCGCCCGCTGCTGCGTTGCAGAGAAACGTGGCCACCACAACGACCCTCTCATCGTCTGTCTGAGCGCGATGGACTGTGCGGAGTAGGGGTCGCCCGTGGCTTGGTGAGCTCACTGAGTTGTGCCAGTTTCTCAAGTCACGCGACATCAACCGTTCGTCACACAATAATTTGGGGAGACTTCCCGGCGTTGGCGTACGTCAGCTACGCAAGGCTCATTACCTTGTACGGCCTGTCCAAACCAAAATGACAAAATACTGCGGCAGCCGGGTCCGAACAAACGGTGGGGCTCATCTACCGTCCTTGATCGCACTTGGCAAAGAGGAGTCATGAAGTCGGCATTCTCCTCTACGACTCCAAAGTTTTGAAAGACGTCGCGTCCCAAAGGAGAATCTCCCTCCTCTGCGTAAACACCTCTCTCCGGCACGTTGCCAGCTCTGTCTCATGACCACTGCCTGAAGGAGGCAACATGGCGCGTCTGCCAGACTACCGAGCCGTCATCAGAAATACTATAAGAGCCTCCTCGTTGCAAGTCAAGGGGGTCTCGCAACTTCTTCATGGCCATCCAACGACGCTGGACAGAACGTATGCTGTAGTGTATGACTAGCAGGGAGGAGGGCGTGCGCATTGATTCAACCGCGATCTGCCGCTCGCATTACGACGACTTCGGAGGACTAACGCTCGACGATGAGAAGGAGAATTGGACTGTCGATTCTTATGACACGTTATCGACGGTCGTCCTTCGCCATGTCTCGCAGCGGACGCGATTTATAGAAGTGTGGCAGCTGCTTTCTGTATGTGAACGTCGACGCCATGCATTGAAGGTGCAGTGATGATGCAGTGCGGGCTGTGAGTGCGGCGTGTTCTCAAGCGCGGTGGAATCTCCACAGTACTGTTCATATTCCCAGCGTCGAAAGTAAAAATGGCCATTGACGATCGCAGCTGGCCACATTTGCATTGAAAATTCTCATCATGCATCGTGTGCAGGCATAATGTACAGCAGCAGCTTCGCTCCGCCGAGATTCTGCCGACCCCTGACATCGGAAGAAGCCCCTCGCCCATTCTGTTCCAGACTCGGCCGTCGAAATACGCCTTGCGAAGGGATATAGTGCAGAACAAAGCTGTTTGCAGGTCCAAGGCCATTTTTCAGGATTTGGTTTTGATTTGCGACGGCAGCTCGCAACAACAACTTTCTAGAAGTCAAGAGGCCATGACGGAGCCCAGCTCTATGTCAGACAACTGTCTGGTCGGGTTGAGGTATCATTAATCTGCACAGCGTTCAGATAATTCAAGCCTCAGACTCTGGTTCAATCCTCAGCGAACGCACAGCACCTCCGGGCCAATTGTTGTTCATCATCTCTGGAACTCGCCAACGAACGTCGCCCACACGTGCGCTGGTGGTAGTCGACCTCGAACGCTGAATTCTAGGAGATTCGATGAAGCGCAGCTTTTATCTCGCGGCCATCGTTGTGGCTGCCTACATATTGGGTTCACAAGCTGGATCACCAGCATGTGTACGGGGACCTTTTTGTTCGTGGTGCTGTCATCAGTGTTCTCATGAGGTTTTTCACTTTACGCAGGACGCTTTCGGCTCTAGGCACTCGAACAATGCTTATATTCATTTTGTGTTTGCTGTCAAGGTCTTGTGCTCCGCGAAGTGAGCATTGATCGTGAGGTAGTGAGAGAGGATATGTCATATCCCGCACGTGGCGTCGGCTGCTCCCAGAGGTCAGTGCGTCCCCAAACTGTCGTCCAGCTGGCACCTGGAAGTCAATAGAGCACGAATCCAAACTCCTTTACCCGCCAACACCCACCATCACCACTAATAACGCCGTCACGACCTTCATTCGTTCCTTAAATTCTGGACGACCCATTGCGGAGCGTGTATTTCCCTTTTGCGCGCCTCACGTCGCATAATCACCGAGCGCTGCGGCGCCGCGAGACAATCAGCTGCAAACACACAACATGGCGCCGCTGCCCATCAAGTTCACCGAGCAGCTGCAGCTGACTGCCGTCGGCATCGAGGTATGGCCATCAGGAGTGTGCGCGTTATCTCGACCGACCTGCTAACAGTCACAATCAGCCGGCGTCAATAGGCTTCAACTCGTGTACGCTCGAATCCGACAGCTTCGTTTGCGTGCGGCAAAAGGTCAACGAGGCTGCCCAGCCTGAGGTCATTATCATTAGCCTCAAGAATGGCAATTCCGTGATGAAGCGGCCCATCAAGGCCGACAGTGCCATTATGCATTGGAACAAGGAGATCATTGCGCTTAAAGCCGGAGGGAAGACGTTGCAAATCTTCGACCTGGCACAGAAGAGCAAGATCAAGAGCGCGACCATGGCAGAGGATGTTGTCTTCTGGAAATGGTTCAGTGATACCACGTTGGGATTGGTTACGGATACCAGCGTTTATCACTGGAACATTTTCGACCCAGCTCAGGTCAGCCCTGCCAAGGTGTTTGAGCGCAACCAAAATCTCTCCGGCTGCCAGATTATCAACTACCGCGTCAGCGATGATGAGAAATGGATGGTCGTCGTTGGTATCTCGCAGCAACAGGGACGCGTGGTTGGTGCGATGCAACTGTATTCCAAGGACAGAGGCATAAGCCAGGCCATTGAGGGTCACGCTGCTGCATTTGGCACCTTGCGATTGGAGGATGCGCCGGCCGACACGAAGCTTTTCACATTCGCGAATCGGTCAGCAACTGGTGCTAAACTGCACATTGTTGAAGTTGACCACCAGGCGACCAACCCGACCTTCACGAAGCGCGCAGTCGACATCTACTTCCCCGCTGAAGCCACCAACGATTTCCCTGTAGCGATGCAGGTCTCCTCGAAGTACAAGGTTATCTATCTCGTGACCAAGTATGGCTTTATTCACTTGTTCGATCTCGAGACGGGTACCACGATCTTCATGAATCGCATTTCGAGCGATACGATCTTCACGACCGCGGGCGACAGCGAAGGAGCTGGCATTGTTGGCGTGAACAGAAAGGGACAGGTGCTTTCAGTGAGCGTGGACGAGACGACTATCATCAATTACCTCTTGCAAAATCCCGAGAATGCGGAGCTGGCATACAAGTTGGCGTCAAGAGCCGGACTCCCAGGCGCCGATTCATTGTACCAGCAGCGGTTTGATCAACTTCTCTCTATGGGTGATTACCAGAATGCCGCCAAGACTGCTGCGAACTCGCCGCAGGGCTTCCTCCGCACACCTCAGACGATCGAGCGATTCAAGGCCGTGCCTCAACAGCAAGGACAACTTTCAGTAATCCTGCAATACTTTGGAATGCTGTTGGACAAAGGCAAGCTGAATCAGCACGAGACTCTGGAGCTAGCACGACCTGTTCTGCAGCAAAGCCGCAAGCACTTGCTCGAGAAATGGATGAAAGAGGGCAAGCTCGGTTGCTCTGAGCAGCTCGGTGACCTTGTCCGTCTTCATGATGTTGCGCTTGCTCAGCAGATCTACCAAGAGGCTGGAGCATCTCAGAAGGTCATCGCAGCAATGGCCGAGTCCGGCAACTTTGAACAAATTCTGCCATACTCGCGTGAAGCTGGCTATACGCCAGACTTCAACGCCTTGATTCAGCATGTTGCGCGTGTCAACCCTGACAAGGCTGCCGAATTTGCCACGAGCATTGCTCGCGAGGATCCTTCGCTGCTTGACGTCGATCGTGTTCTTGATATATTCCAAGCCCAAGGCATGGTGCAGCAGGCGACGGCGTTCCTTCTGGATGCTTTGTCTGCCAATCTGCCTGAGCAAGGACACCTGCAAACACGACTCCTTGAGATGAATCTGCAGAATGCTCCGCAGGTCGCCGATGCTATTCTCGGAAACGAGATGTTCTCGCATTATGACAAGGCCCGAATTGCATCACTATGCGAGGGCGCTGGCCTCCTTACCAGAGCACTCGAGCACTACGAGGATCCTGCATCGATCAAGCGTTGCATCGTTCAGACTGACAAGATTCCTGAAGACTGGCTCATCAACTACTTTGGCCGTCTTACTGTTGATCTTGCCCTCGAATGCATGGACGAAATGCTAAAGGTCAACATCCGCCAGAATCTGCAAGCAGTCATCAACATTTCCAAGAAGTACAGCGATCTCTTTGGCCCAACACGAATCATCGACCTCCTCGAGAAGTACCGTACGGCGGAGGGCCTGTACTTTTACCTGGGCGGCATTGTCAACCTAGCAGAAGACAAAGAAGTCACGTTCAAGTACATTGAAGCTGCGACCACTATGGGACAGCTGCAAGAAGTTGAGCGTGTCTGTCGCGAGTCGAACGCATATGATCCGGAGAAAGTGAAGAATTTCCTCAAGGAAGCGCAGCTCACTGAGCAGCTCCCTCTCATTATCGTCTGCGACCGTTTCAACTTCGTGCACGACCTGGTCTTGTATCTTTACAAGAATCAGCAATTCAAGTCTATCGAGGTATATGTTCAACGCGTCAATCCTGCTCGGACTCCAGGCGTCATTGGTGGTCTCCTGGACGTCGACTGCGACGAAAATATCATCAAGGGCCTTCTCAATTCTGTGTCTCCTGCATCGATCCCGATCGATGAGCTCGTGTCAGAGGTTGAGTCTCGCAACCGCCTCAAGCTTCTACTGCCGTTCCTCGAGCAGAGCCTGGCTGCTGGGAATCAGCAACAAGCTGTGTACAATGCGCTGGCCAAAATCTACATCGATTCGAACAATGACCCCGAGAAGTTCTTGAAGACGAACGATCAATACGACACCTTGGTGGTGGGCAAGTATTGTGAGAAGCGCGATCCCAACCTTGCCTTCATTGCGTACTCTAAAGGCCAGAACGACTTGGAATTGATCTCCATCTGTAACGAGAACGCTATGTTTCGAGCAGAAGCTCGCTACTTGTTGGAGCGTGCTGATTCGGAAATCTGGTCATACGTTTTGTCTGACAACAATATCCACCGCCGATCGCTTGTCGACCAGGTCATCTCCGTCGCTGTGCCTGAGGTAAGTGCTCTTTTGCCCAGAATAGGGAGCAATGGCTAACAGCAAATGACAGTCCACCGACCCGGAGCGAGTCAGTATCGCTGTCAAGGCTTTCATCGATGCCGACATGCCTGTCGAGCTCATCGAGCTGCTCGAGAAGATCATTCTGGAACCCACAACTTTCTCCGACAATGCTAACCTCCAGAACCTTCTCATGCTCACTGCAGCCAAATCGGATCGCGGTCGTGTCGCCAACTACATTCAGCAGCTTGATGCATACAGCCCGGATGATATCGCCCAACAATGTATCGAAGTTGGCATGTACGAAGAGGCATTCTTGATCTACAAGAAGGCCAACAACCACGCCGAAGCTGCCAATGTCCTCGTTGATCACGTTGTCAGCATTGACCGTGCACAAGAGTATGCCGACCAAGTCGATCTTCCTGAGGTGTGGAGCAAGGTTGCTAAGGCTCAGCTTGATGGTTTGCGTGTGTCCGATGCTGTCGAGTCGTACATCCGTGCTCAGGATCCTTCGAACTACCCAGAGGTCATCGAAATCGCCACCCACGCCGGCAAGGATGAAGATCTTGTCAAGTATCTGCGCATGGCCCGTAAGACTCTTCGCGAGCCACCAGTCGACACTGCACTCGCCTTCTCCTTCGCGAGACTCAACGATCTCCCTGCTCTCGAGGAATTCCTGCGATCGTCCAACGTTGCAAACATCGAGGAGTCAGGTGACAAGGCATATGCTGAAGGCTACCACGAAGCTGCCAAGATCTTCTTCACGTCTATCTCCAACTGGGCTAAGCTCGCTACAACCCTCGTGCACTTGGAAGACTACCAAGCAGCTGTGGAGTCTGCCCGCAAGGCCAACAGTGTCAAGGTGTGGAAGCAAGTCAACGAAGCCTGTGTGGCGAAGAAAGAATTCCGCCTCGCACAGATCTGCGGTCTCAACCTCATCATTCATGCAGAGGAGCTCAACGATCTCGTTCGACAGTACGAGCGTGAGGGCTACTTTGACGAGCTCATCAGCTTGCTCGAAGCTGGCCTGGGTCTTGGTACGTATTGTTTTTCTTTAATCTCCCTCCATTCCGCATTAACCCTCACTTCCCCGCGTTTACTACGCGCTCCTTCCGTATAGACTGGAAGGAGAACCTGTCAAATTCACGGCACTTTCCCCACCGACCGCGCACCTTCCTCATATTCAGCTGGAGCCTGGAGCACCTGCTACCTTCCTCAGCATGGAGCCGAATCACCGCCGCCATCTTTTGCGACATGTCGCTCTTTGCAACAACACACCCACGCTGGTGTATGGATGCTCAGCGTCGACGCAACCACTGCTGAACGCCAATCTGTCGTTACTGCACTCCTTCTCATCACTACAACATACAGCGAATCTGCAAAACATCCACGTCGCTCAGCCACACAACAGTCCGTTGCGCATTTCAGTGCACTCATACGAGAGAGAGAGAGAGCGATCAGCCTGCAACCAGGCTGAACAGTCAGACGGCAGCAACGTGTTACACGTTGTACTTCACGTGCTCACTGCACATTGGCCTCGGTCCAAACCGCCGAGCTGGCTATTCTGTTCGCGAACTAGTTCGCGATGGTCGCCTCCTCGGAGTACTTCCACGGCTTGTCCTGGAAACATCTCCACGAGACCCCTTCCTGATACAAGAATCCCACTCACGATGTCCTGTTCCCCACAAAAGAGGCACTGGGAGATGCTCTCCAGGATGTGACGTTCGCAGACGGCCTTTTCGAACAGGCTCATTCGGAAGAGCCGCCAACGATCGACTACTTCAAGTCTCTGCCACAGAGGAATCGCAAAAGCTACAAGACCATATTCGGCGTATACATTGTCGTACTCGAAAAGAAAGGCTGCCGTCCAAAGATCTACATCGGCTCCGGCACAGAAGCGACTCGCGGCATATGGTACAGGGTGCGACAGTACCTGGCCCTCTACAGACCCTTGATGGCAAAGTTGATCAACGAGGCCGTCGACGAAGGCTGGTCTCTCACTGCCGTACGTCTTCTATGCTGGGCAACGCGACCAACTGGCAAGACACGATTCGTGATGCGTGCGGCTATGATTGTTCTCGAATCAATGTTTCACGCACTCTTCTGGCCAATGCAGTCGAGAAAGACCTACGAAATGCCTGAGTTGCTTCCCTGGCCCAAGGACATGCTGGAGTATGACGGTTGTTGCACTCACTTCCCAATCTATGAGCTCATTCAAGGCGAGCAGGAGGGCTTCACAGTGGCCCAAATCAATGAAAGGGAAGAGAAGAAAGACCAGCAACGAGTCGCACAAAAGCGCGAGATGAATAGAAAGGTCGTCTGAAGAGCAAAAGCATCCAAGAGATTCTACTGTCAAACATGCGACAAATCCTACCAGAGCGCTGGGGCTTTGGAGAAACATCTGGAGACGCAAGTACATCAAGACATGGTCTCTCGCGGCGGTGTACCGGTGCAAAGAACTGCAGCGCACCAGGCGGCACTGGACAAAACAAGTGCTCAGAGAGCTGCTGCTATTGCGGCAAAAACCTACCACTGCCGCTACTGTGACGCCTCCTTTGGTGAGGCCTCACGACTGGCCAGACACAACGGTCAACCCCGTCACCTCGCACTGGTGGCAAAGGCCGACTCGTCCTGAACGAGTTACCCGTTACCATTTTTTTGAGCCAGTCTGAGAGCATCCGATATCCACACATCTGCAACGCCGACATTTTTACGACTTCTCAATATGGACAGCACCCAACACTGGTCCCGACTGGGCCACATCATCATCGACCGCAAGCATCTTACGAGAACACCAGTTCCGGATCTAGCTTCGACTTGCTCACACCATGATCAACTGCAAACATCTTATGAGGACTTCACTACCGGATCTGGCTCACTCTGCACCTCACCACATCACTGCACATCTGTCCCACGAAATATACTAACCACACACGTCAATTCACAGAATCCGTTCATTCAGCTATGTTTACCGCTTTGGGTGTTGCTTTCAGCAAGTATCATCCCGAGAGAGTCATGGAGTTTTTGCGCGTCTTCTGGGTATGTGGTCGATCAAAGCTTACTTCCGAATCGGCGACACGAACTAATACTCACCAGGGGCGCATCAACATTCCCAAGATGATTCAAGCATGCGAGGTCGCTCACTTGTGGTGTGAGCTGATCTTCCTTTACACACACTACGACGAGTTCGACAATGCTGCTCTCGCCATGATGGAGCGCGCCGCCGATGCTTGGGAACATCAGTCCTTCAAGGAGACGATCGTGAAGGTCTCGAACCTCGAGATCTACTACCGCGCCCTGACCTTCTACCTGCAAGAGCAACCATCGCTCATCACGGATCTCTTGCAGGTTCTCACAGCACGCATTGATGTCAATCGTGTGGTGCGGATGTTCGAGAAGTCCGACAACATTCCTTTGATCAAGCCGTTCTTGCTCAACGTGCAGCCGCAAAACAAACGCGCTGTCAACGATGCCATCAATGACCTTTTGATCGAGGAAGAGGACTACAAGCAGCTCCGTGACAGTGTCAACAACTTCGACAACTATGAGGCAGTGGCATTAGCACAGCGCTTGGAGAAGCACGAGTTGGTATTCTTCAGACAGATTGCTGCAAGCATCTACCGCAAGAACAAGCGCTGGGATAAGTCGATCGCGCTTTCGAAACAAGACAAGCTCTACAAGGATGCCATTGAGACAGCGGCCATCTCGGGCAAGACCGAGGTTGTGGAGGAGCTCGTTCGATATGTAAGTCTTCCTCTGATTGCCCTAGACCAGCACCCGCTAACATTGGACAGTTCGTCGACATTGGCAGCAAGGAGTGCTATGTCGGCATGCTCTATGCATGCTACGACCTCATTCCTCTCCATACTGTCATGGAGATTTCATGGCGGTACGGTTTGACCGACTTCACCATGCCGTTCATGATCAACTACTTCTCGCAACAGGCCGCCACGATAGCAGAGCTGAAGCGTGACAATGAGGAGCGAAAGGAGCGGGAAAAGGCCAATGCGCCGAAGGAGGACACAGGTCCGATCCTGGGCCAGTCCAGACTCATGCTTACTCAGGGCCCCATTGCCAACGGGCAACCCAATGGCGGGTATCGGGGTTTTTAGAGTGAAGGATTCGCGAGTGCGGTGCCAAGGAAGAAAGTGCTTTATCAGTAAGGGTGCGATCAAGGTCACGAAGCGTTCGTGCCTCGGCCGGAACTTGCACTTTGGGTGAGAGCGATGAAATAGGTGGTCTCTACAGAAAAGAGGCAAAAATCTGAACTGGCTGCTGTATATTAGACCGTTGGGTGCTGCTTAGGTCTGTATGCTACAATTGTACTGATCAAATTTCCGACCGTCCTTTAGTGTCGCACATCAGGTGGTTACGTGGCAGCAGAAAAGATTGCCGCTTGTTTCAGGGCATGCTTTGCATCGTCGCGAGCCTCTTCCGTGATCCTAGCGGCTGATTTCATACTCTTTGCCAGCCCGACCCCTGCGCCAGCATATGTCGCGAGTCGAGCATTTGCGCCCCAGCCCTCGTCTCCTTTTTTCAGTGCCTCGTTGTAGAGCTTCTGGTTCTCTTCAATGCTGAGACCTTTTTCGGAGTCAAACCAAGTCTCATTGAGGACACCTCTGCCACCATATCGCTCTGGCCAGTCTCTCGTGCCACGGAGAGTATCGTAGAGTTTGACGCGCTTCGTCCAGACACCGCCGTCGGAAGCATTAAAGACGGCGTCTCGATAACCTTTGGCAATGTTCGCTTCAGGCGCAGATAAGTATCGCGTGCCCAGTGTGACTCCGCTGGCACCAAGAGCGATCGCAGCGGCTGCTCCACGTCCGTCCATGATGCCTCCGGTGGCAATGAGAACGGGCTTCTTGATGCCTTTGGTCTGTGCCAGCTCGGTAACAGCATCGTCCACTTCTGGCACAAGTGGAATAAGACCAGACGCCTGTTCGAGTCCATGCCCACCAGCATCTTGTCCTTGCACGACGAGCACATCCGGCTGGCACATTGTCGTCACGTCAAACGCCTCGGCGACTTGACCAATCTGGATCCAGATCTTCGTCTTGCCATCCGTTGCCTGCCTAATTTCTCTTGTCCATTGCTCGAAATCCCCGACCTGACGTGGCGCAAACAGCCACACTGCAGCCGGCCTATACTTAGCAATCAATGGAAGTGCCTCATTCAGGAGCTTCTCGCCAGCCCACAATAGGAAGCCAATGCCAATAGGCATCACATTGTCGACTTCTCTCAATACCTGTGCCCCAGCCACCTGCTGCTTAGCTTCCTCTAGTATTGTTTCCAGATTTGAAGCATCACTTCCAGCTCCTATAAATCCTAGACCTCCTGCTCGAGATACTTCTGTTGCCAGACTTGCCAACGCGATCAACCTCATTGGTGCGACACACACCAAAGGCGACTTCGTCCACGGGTAATCTTTCTTGAGCTGGTCCATCTTGACGACTTACGACTCGGATCTTGCAAAGTACGTCCTCACTCACTGGTCTACGAGGTCAGCGTTAATATAACCTGCCGCTGCGACATCGGCCGAGGATGCTCAGCTCCGAAGGCTGTTAACAGGGCGTGACTGACGTCGAACTCAGCTTTCTCCGGGCCTGACTGCTTTCTCGGTTTCGGATCTGCAACGCGACAAAGACGGCGCGACATCCTTCACTGGCGGCAGCATCTCGCTTCAGCTTCACTTCACTTTCCAGCAAACATTTACTTCACTTGGCCTTTGCCATCGTGGATCTGGTCTAAGACTTGCCTTGTCTAGAATCCTCGATTTTGCTTCCGAATCTGTACGCATCTACGCATCCATCATCTACCCACCCTCGCGACTTCCTTCGCCTTCGAGTCCTCGCTTCGCCGTTCACTGCACTTCACTTCCGAGCAAACCGTCGCGATACGCCTTTGCGAAGCCTATTTAAGCCGCGGCCATGAACGCCCCAGACAGGTACGTACAGGACAACCAATCCTGTCAGCACCGCAAGAGTAGAGAGAAATAGCAACCATGACGGATCGCACGGCTCCAGCTTTCACGGGCGGTCAGCACCCGCACATGGGTCACGACTCGCACCAGAATCGCAATTCATATGCGCTCGATGCTCGCTACAAGCAACATGTCGGAAGTTTTGTAGACGTAAGCGTTGACCTACCAGACAGATATGAATCCTTCCTCCTCGGTGAGGGCGAGAAGAAGGTCGAAGTAGAGCAAGAGACTCGTGAGTGCAGAATGGCTTGCACATCCGGCGGCAAAAAACTGACATCGATTCTCCAGGCGTCCCAAATGCCTCAATGTTCACTTTCAACAAAGAGGACCACACTCTAGGCAACCTTCTCCGCGCAAAGCTCGCAAAGGCCGACCATGTCCTCTTCGCCGGCTACCAGGTCCCTCACCCACTTTTCGCGACGTTCAAGCTCCGCGTTCAGACTGATGGCGAGATCACACCAAAGGATGCAGTCGTTACGGCTTGTCAGGATCTAGTCAAAGAGCTCGGTCAGCTGGACCAGGAGTTCACCAAAGAAATGGAGCTGAAGAAGATCGCTGGCGCTGGTGGAGACTTGTAGGGACATTTTGCAAGACACGGTGTGACAAGTAAGGACCAGATGATGGCCACTGAGACTTGGGTTTGGTCTATTTGGATCGCGAAAGCATAAGCGCGGCGTTTCGAGGGATGGATTTGGTATGAGACATGAGAACTGTCGCAAGACATGGCGGCGCAAGACACTACGCTGCGATGGAAAAGCACAGCGAGCACGCAGCTTGCAATTTGAGATACCCATAAAAGCGTTGTGGTAAGCAGACCAGTTTTCTGCTTCAGATTCTCGCGTTCCTTCACTTTTTGCGTCTGTTCATTTGGTCCGTGCCAAAACCAACTCACCTCTAATCAGTCTTCAGATACAACACTCTCAAGGTGATCCGAATACATAACTATGGCCGATGCGCCGCACGAACCAGCGTCGGATCATGCAGACTCGGCTGTCGACAAAATCAATGAAGAAGAGACTCCTGCAGACTCCGCCAGCAACTCCACCCAGACCATTGTAGCTGCATACTCCTCGGTACCAGAATCAGCGGCTCATGAATACCAGCCACGGCCAGCAGTTCTAGATCCAGCGAAGTACAAAGCGTTCCCACCTGCGGCTCGCAGGCGCGAGATCGAGCGAGCGCTAAGAAAGTTCTCTGGAAACGGTCAAAACATATTTGTCCATTACGTCGAGCCAGTACTTCAGCAAAGACGACGCGAATTCCTGTTGAATGGCAAACCCAAGAGACTCTACGCGAAGACCGCGGCTCAACTTTGGCCTATTGTTTCGCCGGAACAGGCTTTCTTCTGGCGACAGAAGGCTGTCGAACTGCGATTGGCGCTCAGGCATGGCACACTCGGAGCCGAGGATTGCTTGAAAGATGCTGGATTCAGCGACGAGTGGTTTGAGTATCGTCGCTTTGCGGAGATGGCTGTCGCTGAGTATCTGCGGCAAGATGTGCCGGAGGAGTTTCGAGAGACAACTGAGACGCGAGATCACGCTGTCATTGGCGATGCTATGCAAGACGTCGTAGAAAGTAGTGCTGCCGAGTACGCCACTGAGCACGCCACTGAGCACGACAAGGTTGAGACGGAGCACACGGAGGCAGAGGCGGACCTGCACATCACCTCAAAACCTATGTCGGCTGGTTCCCAGGACGAGGAGGCTCTTCTTTCCGAATCACTGGCGCAATTGGAGCTCAAGAAGACAACCTCGGTGACTACCACATTGATAGATTTTGTCGAAAGCAGTCCCAGCCTTACCGATTTGCTCGACGTTCTGCCAGATTGTTTCCTTTACGAGCCCCGCATGATGTACGGCAATTTCGCTCACGCCGATTACAGCGAGATCCGATCATTGGAAGGCAAGCAGCAGGCTGCAAGGCTTCGACAATTGGCAGATCTGTTCGATGGAACTGGAAAGATCTTGTTCTACTACTACGCCTATCCGCACGTGTGGAAGCGGCTTCGTCCGCCTGAGGTCGATCAGACGGTAGCGAGCGTGGTGTATGAGAAGTGGGCGCTACTGCGACCGGTTGCAAAGGCAACATGGCAAATGTATGGCGGGCGTGTAAAAAAGCTGCTGGGCGATGGAGACGTTGATGGTTTGGATCTGCTTGAGCTGGACGGTACAGATCCTGATGTCTTCGCATTGCACAGGCTCACAGAAGAAATTCTTGGCTGAATGCGGCACTTGCGGAGGATGGGCAGGTGGGTAAATTGTACATGTAGAGGCTATGAACCTCGCACTGAGATGGCAACTCGAACTTGACACTGGAGATGTTCGCATTGTTCCACTTACCACGGAAGCTGACTGCACGGGCCACACATATTCGACAACTCGAGTTTAGCTTTCGGAATTCGAGACAGTCTGGGCGGTGATACGTGTGTCGTCTGGGAGACCAGGTACTGAACGATGCAGCAGCAGGTGTTCATGCCAACAAACCGTACATGCGTGATCCTGCAAGTCTTCCTTGCATTTTCGTAGTCGTGCTATTTTGATGCATGTGCTGGTGACTCAAAAGTCTTAGCGCGTTGATCGCTGCCCAACAAAGAATCGGATGTCATCCTGCAGGTGGACCAACCCCCACCAACGCCTGGTAGACATTTCTCCCGTCCCAGACATCTGCCCTCCTTTTCCTTGTGCCACATCCTACAAATTCAACTGCCACCTGGTCTTTTGCAACCAGCGCCGCTGACGATCAGTACTCCTTGGAAGCAACAGGACACGCGACCTTGCGACGACAAAGACGACTGCCCGCGCAGAACAATCGCAATCATGGCACCCTCCAAAACCTCGTGGGACGACGAAGACACCGATAGCACACCCGCCTCCTCGCCACCACCGCCAGTCGCACGCCGCGGCAAGTTTGACGACGAAGAGGAAGAGGAAGTGCTAGAGTCATGGGACGCTGCAGAGGACAGCGAGGAAGAACGCGAAAAGGCGAAGAAGGCCGCAGAGGCAAAGGCAAAGGCCGAGGCGGCGGCCAAGGCAGAGAAGAAGTCCAAAGCGCAGCGTCTGGAAGAACTTCGCGAACAGCGACGGAAAGAGCGCGCAGAGCTCGAGGATGGCGAAAGCAGCGAGGGGGAGGATGAGGCATCGAAACGTGCACGACTACGAGCTCAGGAGATGGAGAGCGATCTCAAGAATGCCGAAGATCTGTTCGGTGGTGGTGGAAGTGGCCCAGCTAAGCGCGGCACGAACAAGGCCATCACCGTCCAGGCTGACGCTGCCGACCCGACGAGCGCGATTGATCTCTCGAGCTTGAAACTGTTCAATCCGTCCACCGCGAAGGACTTTGCCACACTCCGCGAGACCTTGGTGCCTCTCTTCAACAACATCGCAAAGAAGCCCCAGTACGAGCTCTTCATGAAGGAGTTCACAAAGCAGATTGTCAAGGAGATGAACAGCGAGCAGGTGAAGAAGATTTCGAGTGGACTGACAGCCGTCAGCAATGAGAAGTTGAAGGAAGAAAAGGCTGCTGAGAAGGGCGGGAAGAAAACCAAGGCAGCGAAGACCAAGACGACACTGAACGCAGCTAGGGACAACTCACGTGCAGCGGATACGTATGCTTACGATGATGATGGGCTTGACGAGTACGTATGACATCAACCTTTGCGGCCGAACACGAGCTAACGTAAACCAGTGGTGATTTCATGTGAGCACGGGTTGGGAAAGCATCGATTAATGCATCTACTTCTTGAATTTTCACAAGTCAGTACCGCGGTCACGTATCTGAGGATGCTAAATGGTTTCTACACACGATGCATGAGTGGCGCATGGGGAAGTACGAGGGCTAGTAGAGACCCGCGGAAGAGCGAGTGCAAACTCAGCACTTCTTGAGTTCAGTTCTGCTCGGATTAGCGTTCCTGATACTTGTTTAAAAACATTCTGATCGAAACTGTTCTTTCCTCTTCCCCTGGCCGGCTGCTGCGGCTTCCTAGTTGAAGCTGCTGGGAAGAACTTCACGTTCATGGCTGCCATTCATCTCGCCAGTTCTTTACTGCAGGCGAAGAGAAAACGACACGCAGGGCACCATGAGATCGGATTCTGCCAGTCGCGCAATCGACAACCTGCGAAGGCTGTGCTGCAGCGACCGCCGGAAAGAGGTTCAATGCCTAATCGACGATCACATCATTGAAGCAAATGGCTTTACACTGTACAAATACCACCTTCTGCCCCAAGTTTGCGCAGAATACTCGACCTGTACCAGTCAGCAGATCCATTTCGCCCAAGTGAGGGTTGGCCTGCGATGGAGCTATCTCACCGAAGAAGAAGAGGACTACTGGGCAGCACAAATGAGAAAGCTTTCAAAAGGCAGCATACTACCGTTGGAGCCGGGCACATGGCGCAACTTTGTTATGGGAGCATATCTGAAGAGCGCGGAGATAGCCTCGCTTCCAGAAGCGGTGTTCGGGCCGGAGAATGGACGTCTAGTGTTTGAGAAGCATGCGAAGGTTACTTTAAAGGTGGCTTGTGCTGCGAAGACGAATACTGGAGACCTGGACGTGACAGAGTTGTGGAAGACGCTGCCCGATCCGGAGCAGGCTTTTTGGTGCGAGATCGCTGCGCTCCTTGCTGAAAGCTCAGCAGATCAGGATGAAACAGATCTCATCCCACAATGTAACGACGAGGTTGAGAATAGCGCTCCGCAAAGGCCGGAGTCCCCTCCAGTGCAAAACCAGGAAGCGCCTGGCAAAGAGATTGACACTGGACCTCGTAACAATCCGAGTTCGCCGCTGAAAAGGAAGGCCAGCTCATCACAGGGTTTGGCACATTCCTGCTAGGCTCCGAAGTCGACTGAGCAAGCCGTTAGCGTATCGCGCAAAGTGACACCACTCGTACCAACAGCGCCCTCATATAACCCCCTATCCCCGAGTAAAAAGGTTCGTTACGATCCAGACCAACAGCAATACTCACAGCAACCAACGCTGCCTTATCATCATCACAACAGCAGCTTCTCAGGAGTATCACTCGCTGAGCTGAAACTCAGAGCGCACTTTCCCATTCTCAACATCTTCACCAACGGACTGGCTCTCTCATTACCCTACGCAGCTATAATCGATACAGTTGCTGCATCAATCGACAGTATGATCAAATGCTACCCCGACATGCTGCTCGAGGGAAGGCATAGTGGAGCGCGAATTACTTTTAGGTGCGACCGTTCTCAAAATCCTTGACGACACAGCTGACATAGCATAGACCCGAAGCCACAGATGTCACAGGAATCTTTGCAAGGCTCTATAGCATAGTCACCAACTGTCTCAGGATGAGCATGCACACGTTCGGAGTACTCAACCACATCGAACACACCCTGATCCCACTCGTTGTCTGGAACCCGTCTTTGCCTGTTTGGGCCAGCGTCATAAGCAAGTTACCAATACTGGACTACGCAACATTGTTCCAAACCTGTTTCGGCTCATGCCTCGAATTTCTGCCTAAGAAAGGTGCACCGTTCCCTTTCACGTACGATCAGCGAGTCAAGATTGTGGACTTCATCATTCGTGCATTACGGGAGAGAGCACTGGATAGGAATCTGGTACGCGAAATGAATTTTTCATAGAGACTGGAACTTGTGCTGATTTTGAATGCCAACAGAGTCTCGTATTGTATGAAGTCGCACCAGGCTCCAATTTCTGGACAGCTCTTGCTTGTTGCTTTTCTATGGATGGTCTGCATCACCAAGTGTATGAAGATCTTATTGAGCAGAAGCTGTTCCTCTTGCAGATGAAGTATCCGCACCTACAGCTGAACGTGGTGGAGCGTAGCAAGGGAGTAAGCAGATTTCGAAAATCTCAGGACGTTCTGTGCCTCTCTGTGTGTTGTGTCGCTGCTTCGTCCTGACAGTAGAACAATGCAGGACGGCAAGAATATACCGGAATAGAATGTTAGTGAGAATGACTCTGATGCGAACAGCGTCAAGCACGCGTTAGTATTTTGAGCTGCACTGTTCCTCCAAGTCCACTGCCATTACAATCTTGCGCCCTTCCTTTCAGGCACCTGCTCCCACGCCTCGTCAAACCCCGCGCTTCTGATCCAATGATCTCCCTGCATTTCCACCGAGTCAATCACCATATGACCAATCTTCAACCAGTCATCGCCTTCAAGCACAAACCCTTTTCTGCCCTCGAAAGGCTTCGACACCTTCTCCCCATTTGCCACAGCCCGCACCAACTTCGACGCATGCCCATCATCGTCGAACTTACACGCTCTCGCAAACACTCCCTCCCAGCCTGACGGCTCCCTTGGTGCGTATTCCCTTATGTCGTTGGTCCTGATCTCCGGCGATTTTCGCGAAGCGTACATGACTAAGTCCAATCTGATCTTCCACTCGAGAAGTCGGATCTTGGTGGCTTCGGATAGCCAGGTTTGGCGGTTGAAGGTGGGCCAGAAAATGGAAGCGTTGACGCAGTGCATAAAGTAGAAATCGAATTTGACTGCTTTCTTGGGGTTCTGGGCGCCTGCTGTGTAGAGAATTGCGGCGTTGGTCATCTCGGCGGTTTTGAGTTCAAGGTCGGAGGGTTTGACGCGCACTTGAGAAAGGATATCTATCAAAGGCTCAGGCGAGCGGACGAGGAGACCGTCGCGGATTTTGTTGCCGTCGGACCTGGGAGGTGTTAGTACATTTTGTGCCTATGCTTGAATGTGTACTGACCAGTATGGCGCGGCAAAGATTTCCTTGTTTGAACGGAGTTCATCGAGCAGCTCCACGATACTCTTGTCATTTTCATTCTGTTTAACAGCTTTCTCGGCAGGTAGAAGTGCTTTTCCGATCCACTCGTCGTGGCAACACGCCTGGGCGAGAGCTTCGGCGATGATGGCTGGCTGGCCAAACTCGATGCCGAATCCAAGATGGATAATTGGATGGAGGAAGCCTGCATACATCCTGACCAACATCGTTTCCGCTCGCTCATCTCCGGCAAAGACGTACTCTTGTAGAACATCTTGCCAGCCTTTCTTCTCGATCTCTTCTTGAAAGAATTCAAGAAAGTCGTTATAGTACTTCTGCGGTCCGAGGTAGCTGATGAACTTCTTCGGATCGTGGAGCTCTTTCACAACTGTCGTCTCCGGCTTGGCAGATGGTCTTTGATAACTGCTGTTCGTGTCGTATCCACGTTGGATATCTTCCGGGCTGGCTTTCAGTGACCATATCGTGAGGAGCTGGTGCGCGATATGATTATGGAAACCGTCTGGATTAAAGAAGATGTGATGTTTCCCATGGTTTTCTTGCAGAAGCTCGCTGGCCTTCTTCGTAGACGCTTGTTGGATGCCTGCAAGTGAGAACTGCGGCTTGGACGCAGACTGGAGCTGGACTGTATTTGCGGAAGCCATGTTTCTTGCGGTGATATTCTCGTGTTGTCCTTTCGCAGTTCGCAGGAACGGCCTGAAATGTCTGAGCATTGAAGTCTGAGCAGATGCTACATTCATCGAAGCTATATAGGCCACTTTCTGATTGGCACTTTCCTTTGTACCTGGGACTAGGAGACCGCGCTATCCATGCAACTCTACCATCATAAGTACCGCATACGCCACATACATCCGGGCTGAAAGCGGGGCTAGATGAAGTCAAACGTCGTGATGCAGGCACACAGTATAGTTTCTGACCAGACAGATTAAAAGCGGGAGTAACAGTTCGGCTTTTCGGAAAGCCCCTATGGCCGTGCTGACAACACGAAAGTAAAGTGGACATTCATGATTCAATCCTTCGAGTCGGACGGACAGTGAGATATCGCGAATCCGAGGCAGACTATGCCTTATCAGGACACAGACAGCGAGGTGAAGCTGCTGCTGCTGGCAACGACTCGATATACTTGAACAGCGAACAGCGAAGAGTTAGATATTCTTTGTGGAAGAAGAATAGCCTCGTGATCTTGTACTCCGCACGGTGATCAAATCGTGTTCGGCAGGGGTGACACCAGCTGCTTGGCATCTGGAGAAGGACGAGATGACTCAGCAATACTTTTCGGTACACCTCACACTCTCGCTCGCCAAAAACTTTCCACTCCAGGAAGTAGACATGTGAACAACACGTACCCCGCCATGGCTGCACAGCCGTCCGATCATATCGCACAAGAACTGCTGTCTCGCGCACACGAGCCCGAAACCGCAAGCAAGATCTTCAGTGACAAAGTCAAAAAGATCCCGCTCTTGCTTCGCCCAACTTCGCCAGATCCGAGTGTGAATGCGCGAGCGAAGCGACAGCACGAACGTCACCTCAAGGAGAAAGCGAAGCGGAGATCCAACAAATCCAAACCGCTCTCTGCTAAGCAGAAACGCGCGCTTGGTATCTACGACATCCCGAAAGATCAGCGGAAATATGCCATTTACGAACCTCTGCATCGGATGTGGTGCGATTACATACGCGAAATCTTGGGACTGAAAGAGGGAAGGACACATGTCGAGCCTAATGGAGCTGGGCCCATGCTCGTGACCGCGGACTATCATGGCGCGATGATGGAGGTTGTGAGGAGCAGGTGTCCGAGTCGAGTGGGATTGAAGGGGATCGTGGTGAAAGACACGAAGTTCACATTCGAGATGATCACGGCGAAGAACGAGTTGAAGACTGTGCCGAAAGAGCACACAGTCTTTCGGTTCGAGGTGCCGTTTGAGGAGGAAAGTGAAGGTGGCACGGAAGAGAAAGAGAAATTGAAGCCTTTGGTGTTTGAACTGTATGGGCATCAGTTCGAGAGTCGGGCTCCAGATCGGGCGAACAAGAAGTTCAAGATGCATATTGATCCCGACATATGAGAGGAAATCACTAGGAATCGCATCAACTTTCTCGGTGATATCATCGGACTTCACTGTGACTCTGGCTGGAGATTGCCTTTGTATTTCGGTCCTGAAGCATTCACGCTCGTCGGCATGATTGGACATGCGACGATGATTCTCGCAGATCAGAATCGATCCGAGCTACTCCTCCAACATTATTTGCAACTTTTTAAGCTCATAGTGGACATCCTCGGGCGTATAGAGTAAACCGCGCTGCTGCGAGATGATAACGAGCGAGACGAACTGGCAGGGATGGCCATGGTCACGTGGCGTGGAGCATGCTTTACATGCTTCATCACAAGCGTGGGGAACAAATAGAAGAAAGAGATGAAAGAGGCAGTGAGACAGCGATCGAATGGTTAAGCGGCAGAGTCACGCGGTGGTGAAGCCTCCATTGATATGATCTTGCTCATGCTTGAGAAGAGCTCCGATAGGCCATAATTTTTGTGTCTGGGTATCGACTCAAACCACCAGCACCCGTGCTCATTTGCGCCAGGTTCCCATGCTTTTCATTGAGGTTTCGTAAGCTGATTTCTCAAGCCATCTCTTTCTCAAAATGCATCTATCGCACAATACCCTCGAAGCGGTTCTTGTACCACTTGACGGTCTCGTCGCGGGTGATGCGGTGAGAGGCACCGATTCTGGCCTTTGCTCGGCGGCGCTTGGAAACACGCTCACCAGGGCGGGTCCTGTTCATAAATTGTCAGTGCGCATTCTAGTCTGAACAGTATGCTCGGGTTAAACGCACATGCAGCAGTAGAAGTCCATTCCGTAGATACCGATAGCTGGGTCGTACTTGATACCCAAATCGATGTGCTCAGAGATACCGAAGCCGAAGTTGCCGGTCTCGGAGAAGTTGCGCTTGCGGAGCTCGTACTCCTTGACCTTGAGGCCACGCTCGAGAATTTCCTCGGCCTTTGGTCCACGGACGGTGACGTGGACGGCGATCTTTTCGTTACGGCGAATACCGAAGGTACGAACGGTGTAACGGGCCTTGCCTGTATTGACTTGTTAGTCGACATGTCTCCCGATGGAATATTGGGCAGAACCGCGTGCAACGCCGCCCGTATATGTACGCACTGTAAACTGGAGTCTGACCGCTCAGCTGCTCGAGCACCTTGGCGGCACGAGTAAGTCTGTCACCAGACTCGCCAACGGAGATGTTGAGGACGAGCTTCTGGATGCGCAGCTCACGCATAGGGTTGGCGGACTTGTCGCTGCCGCCCTGGGTCTTGACGGCGGAGCCATCTGCCTGCTGTGTGGAAGATTCGCCCTTTGCCTACGATCCGCGATGGAGTGGTTAGCCAATGCACTTCCTCTCCCGTACCGTACACCATTTTTCGCATCGACAGACGCTTTTCAGATCATGTTTCAAGAGAAGCAGATCGGGTGCAGTCGTAGAGAGGCGCGCATGATGGTGATCACACTCACCATTGTAATAGTGAGACGGCTGGTCACGTCCTGGCGATGGCTGTGCTGGTCGTGCTGTGTTAGTATGAGCTGAAGCTGAAGCAGCGCAGTCGAAGTCACTTCGATGCACAAAAGTGAGGGTGCCGATTCAAAGTGGGCGCTTGGCGCCGCTAACTTCGGCACTAACCGAGCGCAGCAAAGAACTTTGGCTGCTGCACGGCCAGGCACATGCGACACCCGCGTATTCTCTCTCTCAAGGACCAATACCGATACACCACTAACAGGACGCGCGGTGTCACTGCATAAATCGTTATCCGGATTGAAGTCGTGCTTAGGCACGCATCACCGCCAGGATGGCGTCGAACCAGAAGCAGGGCAAGATGGTGAGTCTCGACCCGTATGCTCCACTTCACAAGGAGTCCTGCGTTGACAGAGACAGCTCGCTGATATGATGAATAGCAAGGCTTCGTGAGTATTCCTCGATCCCGTGACCCGATCGTACCACTTACATGCGACTCAGATCAATTACCGAATGCGCGCAACGACAAATGATGGACGGCAGCTAGTCGGACAAATGCTTGCTTTCGACAAGGTAAATAGAGCTGAAGCAATACTCGTAGAATGTCGCTGACCACAAGCAGCACATGAACCTGGTCCTCGCCGATTGCGAAGAATTCCGAAAGGTCAAGAGAAAGACCAAACAAAGCGGCGCGCCAGGCGCATCAACAGGCGCACAAACGATTGAATCCGAGGAGAAACGCTCGCTTGGTCTCGCCATCGTACGCGGCGCCAACATTGTATCCTGCTCGGTCGATGGTCCACCTCCCGCCGATCCTTCCGCACGACTCGGACAGAGCGCACCAGGTGGAGGGCCAGCCGCAGGAGTTGTACAGGCAGGTCCAGGTATTGCGAAGCCTACGGGCAGAGGCGCTGGCATCGGATTGCAAGGACCTGCGGCGGGAGTCGG